>APFE030328941.1:142378-193326 GCA_000404065.3 Pinus taeda
TGAAGCAAGGGATGAATGGAAGAAGGACGAAGAAGTATGGCCACTTATTCAAAAGTTGCAAAAGATCCCAATTCAAACAATATTGCTAGAAATTGAAGAAGAAGGAAAAGTCATATTGGAACCTGGAGTAGTCACAGAAACAAGAACTTGATAGCTACAAAATCGATCAATTTTAGAGTATCTCATCAAGTGGAAGAACTTACCCACTAAAGATTCCACATGGGAGGACAAGAACTTTATACAGAAGCATCAAGAACTACTCAAGCGTTGAGGACAACACTTTTTGAAAGAGAGGGGCATGTTAGGTCCCTATACTACTAGTGTAACCCCTTATTGTTATTAGTACAACCCCCTTATTATATTGATGTGCCCATGTAGTCCCCATATTATTATTATTGTGTCCCATAGAAGCCCACTATTGTTATTATTGTGCCCTTACATTATTATTTTTATGTCGGATTTGATTATATTATGACCCCTTAGACTCCTATATATAGAAAGGAGGCCTTGTCATTTGTATCATCCAAGAATTTTTCTTTTGTGTAATGTAAAGGAGGTTGCCCCTTGAAGAGGCTTATTTCTAAGGTGTTGATCTATCTTTTCCATCTTTTTGTGAGTTGGTTTCATAACAAGTACCTTTCATAAGGAGATGATTTTATCTCCCATCTTCTTACAATTTTCTTCCATTTCCTTTAGGTGGATCCTCACCACTTTGTTTGTCACTTTTTCCTTTCTAGTTTAATATTTAGGTCACTAGTAGTCTTTCTTATTTATTCAAGGTTTCCTAACATCTTTTCTTTTGCATCTAGTCTTCCTCTTCAGATTTATGCATCTACTCCTTTTGTTTCAAATTATTTTTCTTAAGCTTCTTTATCTCACTTAAGGCACAAGCTTATTTCTACTTCAAGATCCACCTCCTTAGCTATTTTAGAATTTTTCTTTTCTTTTAAATCTGTTATTTCTTTCCCTTTATATTAATTTTCCAAGACATCAATCTTTTTTTAATATTCATTAAGAGATTTATTCTCTATCACTATAAAAATTATTTCAATACTATCTTCAAACAAGTCAATAACCATTTTTGAGTAAAGACTCTTATTTTTCTTATAATAGTTCATCTTTTTATGCTTCTCTTGTGTGTGGTTCTTTTTTTGTTGATTATTTTTTCTTTCTTTCTTTAAATTATGGTCTTCTTAATCATCACTACTTTCATCCTTTGCATATTGACACTTAGCCACAAAATTTCCTACTTTCCCACCATTAAATTGCTTGAAGGAAAGATTATATTTGTATTTATCAGACACCATTTTTAGTTTTCTCACAAGATGTGTTTCCTTTGCATTTGATTCACTACTAGAGAAATCATTTGATTTCTTCTCATTGTTATTCATCTTCTTTGAATTTTTGAGGGTTTCATATTTCTTTGATGGCTTCTCATTTTTATTCCTCATTTCATATGACATGAGAATCCCATGTAATTCATCCATTTTCCATTAATTAAGCTCCTTCATTTATTCAGTAGCAAAAAAATTGGCATCAAATATTAAGGGGAGTGACCTTAAGACATTTTGCACAATCATCGATTCATCAACCTTTCCACCAAATCCTATGATGATGTTCACAATTTCATCCACATGAAGGAGATAGGATGCAACATTTTCTTTTTCTTTCATTTTCAAACTCTCCAAGTTCTTTCTCTTGCTTTGGAGCTTAGCCTTATTTTCCTTGTTATTACCTCCATGGATGTTTTTAAGTTTGTCCAAAAATTATTTTGCTGATTCATATTACATCACCTTGCAAAACTCAGATTCTAATAGGTCATAAAATATGGCATTCATGGCTTTTGCATTATGCTCATTAGTCTTCTTTCCAACTTGCTCCACTGGTGGAGGTGTTGAAGATTTATAACCATTAACAATATATTTCCAAATATTGAAGCTAATACTTGTTAGATAGCTTCAGATCTTTATACTTCATAATGCATAGTTTATTTCGTAAACAACAAACCTTTATTTGTGCAAAAAAAATCTTGACTACCCATATGTGCTTCCAAGGACATATAAGTAGCATGATTCTATTATGGTTGTGGTTGACAAGTTGAGTAAGGTAGCTCACTTCATTGTAGTTAAGTCTACAAATTCAACCAGTGAGGTAACTCATATTTTCATCAAGGAGTTAGTGATATTGCATGGTTTTCCCATGAAGATTGTATGTGATAGAGATGTTAAGTTCACTTCCAAGTTTTGGAAAGAGTTGTTTGCAAGTTCTGGGATAGATTTGGCCTTTAGTACAAATTATAGATGGACAGACAAAGAGAGTTAATAGGATTCTTGAGGACATGTTGAGGACGTACGCCATGCATCAAAAACAAAAGTGGGAAGAGTATATTCCATGATAGACTTTGCATATAATAATGGGTATTAGGAATATTTGAATATGAGTTTGTTTGAGGCACTTTATGCGTGGAGTTGTAATACTCCTATCAGCTAGATTGATCTAGTGAATGGGTGTTGATTGGACCAGATATGTTGACAGAGATGGAACACGAAATGTAGGTTATTAAGAGGAATGTGAAGGCAACACATGAAAGGAAAAAGCGTTATGCATATCAACATAGGGTATTTAAGGAGTTTCAAGTTGGGAGCATTTGTACTAGTGCATTAAGCCCAAGTGGAGCTCCTTAAGGATTGGATTATGTGCCAAGCTAGCACATTGATATTGCAGCCTTTCCAGATCCTTGAGAGGATTGGACAAGTGGCCTACGGACTTGAAGAACCTTTGAAAATGAAACTCCATGACATTTTCCATGTTTCATTGCTTAAGAAGTATGTCTAGGATGTTGATCATGTGATTGACTAGTTTATATTTCAGGTGGAACTAGAGGGAGAATTCCAACCAAAACCATAATGCATACTGAAGTAGAAACAACTCATGCTCTGAAGCAGAGCAATCGACCAGGTTACAATGTATTGGAAGCACTTTAGGCATGATGAAGCAACATGGGAGATGGTTGATCAGATACAGACTATGTATCCTTTCATTATTTTCTAGTTTGAGAAAATGAGTTTTTAGTATATGTATATGTGTATATGGATGTTGTTGTAAATAATGCAATGTTTTGTGTTATAAAGGTCCAATAACCAGTATGATTGTCATTTTTATCATGTTGGTCATGGTTTGCAGTGGTTGTTCATTGTAAATACTGCATCAAGCTATGTTATAAAGTTCCATGCATAAAATGTGTCGTTTTCAATGATTTACCGGTCATAGGTGTCATAGAACATCAAATACGGTCTTCCCTCAAGGGGGAGGGGTTTGTAACAAACACTAGTTGATTTTCTATGTAAATAAAATAAGACCAAGGTCATGGAACACATATTCCAAGATAAATGTTTGGAAACACATAGTGATGGGTATCACTCATGATTATTTAATGGGTATGGAAATTGGCAAAGGAAAAGTGGCAACAATTAGAATCTTATTTATGAAATAAAGAAAATAGGAGAAAAGGAAGGTGAAGAGACATATATTTGCATGAGACGAAAATTGAAGGAAAAATGAATGAAAATGAAGCAAATAGAGGCCTTAATGATAAGAAAGTCTTCTGAGGATCAGTTCACAACTTTTGTTGGTTAACCTTTTTTCACTTCAGACTTGGAGCTCTCATTTGATTCTCTCATTCTCTCACACTCTTTCACACTTAGAGTATTCTTGTAGCACTTTGGCATACATTGGAGTTGGAGAAATAAGGAAAAGGAAAGAATAAAAGTGCAAGGGAATAAGTGTATCGACAACTACAATTGGATTGATTTGCAGGTAATATTTTCATGTGTGATTTCCTTGCTGATTTCTCGATGTATGGTATATGTATGTGATTTTTTGGTTATGTTTTTTCATTAGCATGGCTATTTTCCTAGATTGACAATCATTTAGCCTTGCCTTGTCATTTCCTAGATAACCATGGTGTTATGGGTTCTTCCACTTCATTATTTTTTGATTGGTTCTCATGTTGCTTATAGATGTGGGTTGGAACAAATTCCTTGGAATCCATATACTCAAAACGAGAACTATAAACTCAAAATGAGAACTCTGGCCAAAAAACCCCGAAAAACCATAAAAAACAATGCTAAAAATGAAAAGTGTGTATACTGGAACGATGATTTTATTTTTTAGGGGTCAATTTTGAACATGTTTTAAAAATGGCAGTGACTACGAAATTTACTATGAAATTTTTGTGCAAAATATAGGTTCAAAACGAAAAGTGATGATACTGGAACGATGACTTTTTTTTTAGGGTCAATTTTCAAACTTTTAAAAAAATGCTAGTAAAACCAAATTTTTATGTGCCAAACAAAGTTGTTTATGAGGAAAAAGCACATTAATGTTTTTGGTAGAATATCATTTTTCTTTTCTAAGTATAAATTCAACATGTTCTCAACCATAACATCAACATCAATGGTGCTATGTTTTTTTTTTTTTTCAATCCCACCATCTACTTCATGAGTAACATATTTCAATCTATTCATGTCAAACACCATCCATTGAATTAATGGTTGGATCAATAATCCAAATCTATTGCACGTGAGAAGCTCCTACAATCTCTTATATAGAATCTACTTTATATATCAATGTTGTGTCATGAGCTTTCAATTTGGCTATTCATTTCACGTTTAGTGGTCTCTAAGTGAATTTACCAATTATTAAAAATTACCAATTACCAATTATTAGCAAGTGATATAGAGGTAATTACATACTATAATTGGCTCAATTAAACTAGTCAACAGTTAATACTAATATGTACAATAGTTTAAAATAAATTTAACAATTAAAAATTCTTACAATGATAAAACTAGCTTTTTATGTCTGCAAAAGTTCAATTCAACAAATATAATATTTGTAGAAAATAAATCTATTACTACGGCTACAATGTTGCTATATAAATTTACTACAACTACTTTTTATGAAATAATTGCAAGGGCTATTGAAAGAAACAAGGTATAACCACTAGGAAGAAAATAAGGTATACCTATGAGCCTAACTTTTAAAAGATAACATATGTATACTTATGAGCCTAACTTTTAAAAGATATTCACATATTTAACTCTTACATATCTAACATTTAACCATGTATACTTATGAGCCTAACTTTTAAGAGATATTCACATCTCTTACATATCTAACATTTAACCATCTAACACTTATACATTGACCCCATACTAAGTTCTAAAACTAAATTATAGAGAGGCTCATACTTTAGGGACGTAACAACATTTTACAACATACTTTAGAGATGTACAACATTTTGCCGAATTCCTCAGGCCTCTAACCTCTAGGAGTATAACAACATTTTTCCTAATTCCGTAAACCAAATCCAACTATTAGATATAATAATTATTCATATAATCACCATAACAATTATGAATCTTATAAAACTAATAATCCTCTTCATGTTTACTAAATTATACTATTTTTTAAAATATAATTAGAATTCAATCTAAAAAAACATGAAAAAAAAATGAACATGGAAAAAAAAGGTATTAAGAAAATTTGCCATATCCGTAGGACTTCACTTTTCTTTAAAATGAAAAAATCTTTGATATAACCATAAAATATGGTATAAATAAAAATTCAATTCTTATTTAAAATGGATCAGGCCTTATGTTGAAACATAAAGAGAGGGTATAAATAAAACTGGCATCTCCATGTGTAACCACAATCTAATTTAAAGTCTTAAATGGAACCATATGGAAAGGGTAATGATAAAACTTTTCACCATGCCTTATGGAACCATGAATAAAGAGGAAAATAAAACTTGCTATTGATCTTATGTTTTTTTTTCAATCCCACCATCTACATCATGAGTAACATATTTCAATCTCTTCATGTCAAACACCATCCATTAAATTAATGGTCGGATCAATAATCCAAATCTATTGCACGTGACAAGCTCCTACAATCTCTTATATAAAATCTACTTTATATGAGCTTTCAATTTGGCTATTCATTTCACGTTTACTAGTCTCTAAGCGAATTTACCAATTATTAAAAATTACCAATTATTAACAAGTGATATAGAGGTAATTACATACTATAATTAGCTCAATTAAACTAGTCAACAGTTAATATCACATGTATCAACATCCTAAATATGTCCAACATGTTCAATAATTCTTGTATCTTAATAGACAAATGAAAAGATCACACACATTAAAAAAAAAAAACACAGAAAAAAAGCAAACCATTCCACACAAAATATTACATTGTACAAATCATAGTAATGGTATTGTAAATAACTCAAAATTCTTAATGAAAATCATCATAAATAAAAACAGACTACAGAACAATAAACCCTACTATTTTTCAAGTGCATCCCAAGTGAGAGGGGCCTACCTAGATGGTCGTGTTGCAATAATATCAAATTAAATCAACAAATGATCAGCAACATTATGTTTTCTTTAATCTTAGGGAAAATTACAAAGTATAGAGCTTTCCTTACAAACTTTATCTTCTACAATAATCTTGGTATTATAGTGGCTCACCTATATAAATTCCCTTACATCAATATATATAACCCATTCTTTAACAACTTGGACCAGGTCACCCAAATATGGGGATCTCAGACCCATACATTACCAAAAGAACTTAGTGTTACAACTATGGTAACAATTATACAAACTAAGACTATAGATTGTAACTTCTTGATAAGACTAATGCATTAAAACCGCATCCCTGGGATGTAAAAGGATTTTTTGTTGGACAATTTTAGATCTAGAGTTGTGCCAATCCAAGTGGTTAAACCAATTGCTAGGCAGGAAATCCAAAACTGTGCATAATTATTGGTTTCCTGTAGCGGCTTTTGGTAGTTGTGTTTATTTCGATAATGTGTGCACTTCAAATAGTTCAAATAAAGGTATTATAACATATGTAAAGTTGAAAAACCAAAATGTTAATTAAGAAAGGCAAGCTACACCAAAAACACAGAATAATTCATGAGGAAATGCATTAAATTGTAAATAATCACCTTATTTAACTTATAATTGCTAAGACAGGAAAAATGACATAAATGGTGACAAAATGTGGAAAAGAGAAATGAAGCAAGGTATAATGGGAAAAAATATGATCATATTAGTGTAAAATATGGGTCAAAATCAAGACTCGTCATCATGAATATATGTTAAAGTTAGTTAAACGGTCATCCTCATTTATCATCCATTTTAACAATTTTGATCATAAATGTTTTGATTGGCGAGAAGGTACACATTGTTTAGCATGATTAATAGGTGTGAAAGTTTCATGAGATATGTCGTTGACCAAGAATATAATTTAACAGTTTTGATAATTTAATTTTTTGATTGGAGAGAAGGTACACATTGTTTAGCATGATTAATAGGTGTGAAAGTTTAGGTGCTGTACAGTCTATTTCCGGTGATAATAGTGATTGGGGCGATTCTGAGAATAGCCCCGCCACCAGGGTGGTGGCTGGGCGATTATGAGAATCGCCCCAATCACTATTATCACCGAAAGCCATTATGAAGAAATTCATTTAGCTATTACAGTGATGCTCTCACAGTTTCTCGGTGCTATTATAATGATGCTATTACAGTGATGCTCCCACTGTGATTTTATGAGGAAATTCATTATGACTTCAATTCCGTGCTATTACAGTGATGCTCTCACAGTTTCTTGGTGCTATTATAATGATTCTATTACAGTCGATAAAGGAGCTTAGATTGTTTGTAGAGGTGTTCTCTCCGAAGATAACAGTCTATTTTCAGTGATAATAGTGACTGGGGCGATTCTGAGAATCACCCCAATCACTATTATCACCGAAAATAGACTGTATATTTTCATTCATTCACATGTGTAGAAGTTCCTAACCTGTAAATGTAGTCTAAAGCAACAATTTCTAGTTCAGGATGAAAATGTCGATCAATTCCAAGGCACTCCAATATATCAATCATCTGAAGATGTTTGATTAAATCGTGATTGCTATCGTCCATTTCCTTCAGAAGTAAACGCTTGATCTCATCAACGAACCTTTTGACTTGTTCATAATATGCAGGTCCCTAATTCGAGTGAAATGCAATTAAATATATACAGAGAGAGAGGCACATTAATGTTAACAGCGAACGAAAAACTTAAAATATGTATATAGACACATGTTAATGCTGGGGGCGATTCTGAGAATCGCCCCAATCACTATTATCACCGAAAATAGACTGCATATTTTCATTCATTCACATGTGTAGAAGTTCCTAACCTGTAAACGTAGTCTAAAGCAACAATTTCTAGTTCAGGATGAAAATGTCGATCAATTCCAAGGCACTCCAATATATCAATCATCTGAAGACGTTTGATTAAATCTTGATTGCTATCGTCCATTTCCTTCAGAAGTAAACGCTTGATCTCATCAACGAGCCTTTTGACTTGTTCATAATATGTAGGTCCCTAATTACAGTGCAATGCAATTAAATATATACAGAGAGAGAGGCACATTAATGTTAACAGCGAACGGAAAACTTAAAATATGTATATAGACACATGTTAATGCTGGGGGCGATTCTAAGAATCGCCCCAATCACTATTATCACCAAAAATAGACTGTATATTTTCATTCATTCACATGTATAGAAGTTCCTAACCTGTAAACGTAGTCTAAAGCAACAATTTCTAGTTCAGGATGAAAATGTCGATCAATTCCAAGGCACTCCAATATATCAATCATCTGAAGGTGTTTGATTAAATCTTGATTGCTATCGTCCATTTCCTTCAGAAGTAAATGCTTGATCTCATCAACGAGCCTTTTGACTTGTTCATAATATGTAGGTCCCTAATTACAGTGCAATGCAATTAAATATATACAGAGAGAGAGGCACATTAATGTTAACAGCGAACGGAAAACTTAAAATATGTATATAGACACATGTTAATGCTGACAGCAAACAAAAAAACTTTAAAAAATATACATTAATGCTACTTGTACCCATGAATTAGAAAATACACTTGTGATGGGATCGTTGTTCGGTTAAAAAAAGTTAAAGATGATAGCGTTGTTCACAAAATAATGCAAAGAAAAATCCATGTCTTCCCGTTACGTCCGAAACGATACTTTCTTCTTCGTGCTGTCCATGGATCCTATAAACATGACCCTAACTTTACAACGAGAAAGTTACTTTAGAGTAACAGGAAGGACGATTCCATTACATAATTACACACTATCCAATGGTGCTGTCCAGGAAGCCGTGCATTTATGCTCTGTAACACACACACATATATATATAAAATCTCATTCGTGCTGTTTGGTTGTCAATCTTTTCACCAACTGCAACACATTCGTTCACAGAGTGCTAACTTTTTATAATTGTTGACAATTGGACTAACATTCCAAAAACTTTTCAGAGAAAAGAAATACCAGGTCAACTCATACAGCCAACTAAGTTTTGTATGCACAATAAAAAAAAAAGGTCCGTGGAAGCTATCTATCTAAATTTGAACTTTAAAGAAAGGAAGAAGTAATCATTTTGGCGACACTCACCGACAACCGCCATAATCGTTTCACGGTTGATGGGATGATGGGGGTCCCTTTCGGAGTGAGGGAGGGAAATTATTATCCTACGAAAAAGCAGAGCACAGAAAAATAAATGTTGGAAGGGCATACATCAGGGGTCGGTGAGTGAATTGTCTCATTTAACTTCAATTCAGTGTTGTAAAGTCTATTTTCGGTGATTGGGGCGATTCTGAGAATCGCCCCAATCACTATTATCACCTAAATCCATTATGAGGAAATTAATTTAAATTCAATTCGGTGCTATTACAGTGATGCTCTCACAGTTTCTCGGTGCTATTATAATGATGCTATTATAGTTTCTCGGTGCTATTATAATGATGCTATTACAGTGATGCTCTCACAATTTCTTGGTGCTATTATAATGATGCTATTACAGTCGATAAAGAAGCTTAGATTGTTTGTAGAGGTGTTCTCTTCGAAGACAAGTGTGAAGAAGAATGGCAGGTACAGGAAGCCATTATGAGGAAATTCATTTAACTGCCATATCTATCGATTTTCCAACATGGTATTGAAGCTATGGTCAAAGTCAAAGGAAGTTTGAAGAACATGTATATAACCTTGAAGCATTCTCAGCGTTGTCGAGATCCTTGAAGGTGACAAGTGATATTTCAGTGCTGCCACAGGGAGAAACAATTCAGTCTTTTCAGAATAGGTTCAAAATTATTTCGGTGGTGACACAGTCTCTTCATTTCGTGGCACAGTCTCTACATCTCGGTAAAGGGTATACATCGCTCCACAATTCAGAGAAAATATCACATAAATCTTAGGAGGACAGGTTCGAATACATCTGAAATGGAGTTCGGATGTCACAACTTAAGATCTCGATGATGAAACAAAAGTTTGGATTTAAGAGAACAAGTCGTCGGTGCTATAACAGAGATTAGAAGTTTAGAGAGGGCAGAGCGTTCGATATCATTACTTGGATAGGATATCTGTGCTTCCGCAGTTCGATATTATGTATACACAGTTCAGTATTATGCCTCCCATAGTTTGTACTGTTATAGGCTCGGTGATACTATAGTTTAATGACTCTTGGATGGTAATTCACCAAAGTATCCAAGTGAAAGAAAGGCTTGCAAAGTCTATTTTCGGTGATAATAGTGATTGGGGCAATTCTCAGAATCGCCCAGCCACCGCGCCGCCACCAGGGTGGTGGCTGGGCGATTTTGAGAATCGCCCTAATCACTATTATCACCGAAAATAGACTTTGAAAGCCTTTCTTTCACTTGGATACTTTGGTGAATTACCATCCAAGAGTCGTCAAACTATAGGATCACTGAGCCTATAACAGTACCAAACTATGGGAGGCATAATACTGAACTGTGTATACATAATATCGAACTGTGGAAGCATAGATATCCTATCCAAGTAATGATATCGAACCCTCTGCCCTCTCTGAACTTCTAATCTATGTTATAGCACCGACGACTTGTTCTCTTAAATCCAAACTTTTGTTTCATCATCGAGAGCTTAGTTTGTGACATCCGAACTCCATTTCAGATGTATTCGAACCCGTCCTCCTGAGATTTATGTGATATTTTCCAACAACAACAAGCATTCGATAGGGCTAACTTACTCTTCTATCCTATGCGTACGCTAAACGCATACGAAATTAAATAATAAGGTATCTACGTAAGAGTTTTTAATCTAAAAACAATTCATTCGTAATGGGTGTTATTTCTATTTTAAAATGTTCAACTAATGAACTATGAATTGTGACTAAACGAGTGACTCATAAATCCTCTTAAGAAGTATTTCAAAGCAAGTTGGTTCATAGCCACAATGGTCGAGATAGAGCCCACAAATCCATAAACCTCCAAAAGCTTTGCACCTTGTTTGTTTGATAAAGCAAATCTACCTTCTTTTTCATCATCCAATATGGATACAAATGCTCTTTCCCTAGATAAAGAAGTCATTCGCCTTGGGCTATTCGTTGATGAATCCACCATATTCAAACTTCCTCCTGTTAGATAAAATAATAATGAGACTTTTTACATGTAAATACACTACAAAATGAATAAAAATGATTTTTAATGAATCCATTAAAATAAGGCAATAATCACATATTCTCTAATATTTGTCTACATGTTTCTCTAGAACAACAAAAACAAGAATTTGGATCTTATATGCAATGGTAAAAACACTATGATCAATATCATGTAAACTTCATCAAGAGAGCAAAATTAGTGGAGTCGATATTTTTTTAATTCAATAGATCACATCAACTACAAGTCAAGGCAAAGCAGACATCTATAAAGATAAAAACAATTATGGTTTTTCTATCTAACATTTGAAACAAAAGAGCACCTTATATTTAAATGCCCAACCTATTACATTAAAGGAAATAATATTATGTTTTTAAAGGATCAAGGCCATGGCTTGAAACTGTTTTCCAGTTAAAAGGGTCAATACGAAGTTGTGATGTTCATAGCACCAAGACTTGACCAGAGGCAGAATGTTTACAGAACCTGAAAATCTTTGGGCTCTTGAATTTGAATGGCATTAATTTAATTTGTTCGTTTTTTGGTGATTTCCACTTAGAACAATGCAACAAAACCTGAAGAATTATTTAATCATTATTTTTTGAAAGAAAAAGTGATTATTATTATTATTATTATCATTACATGAAATTCATAAAAAAAAACTATTATTTTTTTAGTTAAAATTTTCGTATAAAAATTGTGATTTTGACATGTCAATTCTAGCAAAAATTTATCAAAACATGTAGTTTTTTAGTTATATTTATGTTAAAAATGGTTATTTTTATGTCCATTGTTAAAAAATATTGTTTTTTAGAAACAATTATTTCATGTGGAGCGAAAAATTAATTAAGAATGTATAAATATGTAGAATATCAAAAATTCTAAATATCGACCTCCTAATTTAAAAATGCAAAACAATAAAAACCTCACTAAAAAAAGGTTAAAATTAAAATAAAAAACAATAAAATGTGAAGAAAACAACCACTTCAAAAATGATCAAATTTACAAAATAATTATTTACATTTTATACATCAGAAAATTTAAAGCCAAAAAACAGGTCTTTTAAAAAAAGGGGGTGATGCAGAATACTCACTTTTTTAAATCAGCATGAAAATCACTACCATTCAAAAACGTAATGTACATAAAACTATCATTCCCATGACATTCCTTCCAAAAACTATGCTCTAAAAAAAACATGTTCGTTCTGCATCACCCCTTTTCATAATCAGGTCACTTTTTTGCTATCTCTACGAAACGGGTAACAGTATCAGTTCCCGTTTCAAAGTTTACATTGTTTTCTTCAAGGCTTGTACAATAGTGTAAAACTCTTTATCGTAAGAAGAATACTTCTTCTTTTCTTCATTCAATTTCTCACTAAAGTATGCTATCAGTCTCTGTTCCTGTCTTAGAACTGCGCCAAGTGCAACTCCGCTAACATCTGTTTCAACTTGAAATACTTTTTCAAAATCAGGCAAAGCTAAAATCGATTCCTCTGTGATTTTCCTCTTCAACAATTTAAAATTCCTATCTATTTCTTTTGTCCACTTGAATAGCTGATTGGTCTCCTTAATTGTTTCAAGAATTGGTGCATAAATCTGACTAAAACTTCTGATAAACTTTCCGTAAAAACTTGCAAACCCATGGAAGCTTCTTACCTCAAATATATTTATGGGAATAGGCCAGTTCCAAATTGCTTGGACTTTCTCTGGCTCCATTTTCAATCCTTTTTTAAAAACTACAAATCCTAAGTAAATTAATTCTTCTTTCATGAAACTACATTTCTTCATATTTATCAGTATTTTCTCTTTCTGCAGAGTTCTTAAAACCAATTTAAGATGCTCTAAATGTTCTTCCTTACTTTTACTCAAAACTAGAATATCATCAAGATAAACAACAACAAACTTGCCTGCATATTCCTTCAAGACTTCATTCATCAATCTCATGAACGTGCTAGGTGCATTAGTGAGTCCAAAAGGCATCACTAACTGCTCATACAACCCACTGTTTGTTTTAAATGCCGTCTTCCATTCATCTCCTTCTCGAATTCTTATTTGATGATATCCACTCTTCAAATCTATTTTAGTAAAATACTTTAATCCACTCAAACAACCCATCAAATCATCCATGCATGGCAAAGGAAATCTATACCTGATTGTGATCTTGTTTATGGCTCTAGAATCCGTGCACATACGCCATTCACCTCCTTTCTTTGGACTGAGTATTGTTGGTACAACACATGGATTAAGTCTCTCTGATTAGTCCCTTATCCATCAGTTCTTGCACTTGTCTTCTAATCCAGGTGGATGTTGGTGGCCACCCACCTATCCCATTTGGACACCTACAACTATCTCTTTAAGTTTTTTTAGTTTCCTAAATTGTAGCACAGTTTACTACTTTTAGCAGTTTTTCGGGTCCTAAACTTCTGGAGCCATTTTGAGTCCCTAAACAATGTTGTTTTGGGAAATCTAGGGGCAACATGGGTCCATGGATGGATTTTTCCCTTCCTAAAGTTATAGTGCTCGGATATATCTTTCTAACGAGCTATTGTATGTATCAAACGGAGATCGTATGCCAAAGTTATGCCCCTGGGAAATTGATTTACCAATTTACCCAAACGGGGCCCACAATTTGTCGTTTCATCTTCTAGGGTTAGATTTTGGGATGTGAAGGGTTTTACATTGTTTCTCAACAATAAATAGGCCTTTGAGCCTCATTGTAACACAGTTCAGAGGCATGTAGCCGCCACATCGCTTCTAAGAGATAAGCTACCATCGCCCTAGCTAGTTTATTTCCATTACTGTTTGTAAGCATATTTCAGCATTTTACATTAATGAAGTGAAGTATTATTTCTGCTGCATATCTATCTTGGTGGTTATCTCAGTATTTTCTTGTGTTCCAGTTTAAATCTGGATCAGTGGTATCAGAGCGGTCTTCTTTTTCTTTGTTTTTCTTTGCATGTCCCCAACGAGGTCGGGATATAAGGAGTTAGGGCTTGAACTAGTTGAACCTTTGCAAGACCAGCCTTGCAAATCCCGACGGCCTCTCATGGTGGATGAGAAGAAAGACGAGGGGGTAGGAGATCCTATCAAAATCTTGCTCGAAGAAGCCCTCGAGCGACAAAGGAATGCGATGATGGATAACTTTGCGCAGATCCTTCAATGGCTACCCAGAGGCGACGCATCAGCTTCCAACAGCTACTCTGGAAACACCACACCATTTTAGGTACAAGTTAATTTTGAAATCCCCATATTCGAGGGTCAAATAGACGTAGATTCCGTAGATAAATGGTTAAATATGCTAGATGGATATTTTTCTGTTCATGAATTTTCGAGAGGGGAAAAGATTGTTTTTGCTCTTCTCAAAGCAACCCCCCACATCAAGGACTGGTGGGAAACCTACTGCGAGCAAAAGAATGAAAGTACGGGCTCACTATTTTCAGCCGCACCCACTTGGGATTCATTCTGGGATGCCGTCAAGGAGCAGTACTACCCTGTCAAAAGCTATGAGGACAAATACATCAAATGGACCACACTGTGGCGGGGACGAGACCAAGATGTGCCGGAGTTCACAAACATTTTTCATACCCTTCGCGCACAGTTGGGTATCAAATATTCTAATCTACATCTGGTACTCAAATACCGTGACTGCCTACACAGATACATCCAGGAAGAGATGGAGTTCCTGAACATCTCCTCGCTTGGAACTGCGTACCGATACACTGTCAGAATCAAACAAAAGTTCAAACAGAAGAAGCGAGACTTTGGATTTGCAAATCTGAAGGCCAAAGGACAAAGCCAAGGTGGGGTGACCCAAGACAACTCGTCAAAGGCGCAAGAAAAGAACAACACCACGAAGTCGAAGAAGGACACAGGAAAGTGGTGTGAGTTCCACAAGAGCCCCACTCACAACACAAGTGAGTGTCAGACCAAGCAGTCACTAGTGGCCGAGTTGAAGGCTTAAGAATTAGATGCATGTTCCAACCCTGAGTCAGAACCCAATAAGGGGAATGGCAAAGGGAAGCAGATCATTAATGCAGATCCTAGCACCACCGTTGCCATCACCAACATCCAGAAAAATGAGTCTGAAGATCCAAAGGAGGGGGAATGTCTTTTCCACTCACAGATGTTGATGAAGGGTTCACCGCTATAATTCATTGTCGATAGTGGTAGCCAAAAGAACCTCATTTCAGCAGAGGTCGTGAAGCGGTTGGGCCTACCGACTACCCCACACCCACAGCCATACAGTATCGGGTGGCTTCATGAAGGTTGAGATCTCAAAGTTTGCCAACAGTGTCACCTTCCCTACAGCGTCAAGCCCTTCATAGACAAGGTATTGTGTGATGTTACACCTCTGGATGTTTGCGATGTATTATTAGGACAACCATACTTGTGGAGGCAACATGCTGTGTATGATTCAAGACCTTACGCTGTCATTATTTCTTTGGATAATTCATTATACATGATATTGGAGGTAGCTCCACCTACCGCCACCTCTTTGATCACTGCCAAGAAAGGCAGCAAGCTCATCTCCTAGACTAGGAAATTCATTTTCTGTCGGGTTCGCTCCCAAAGTAAGGGGAAGATCGTCACCACATCCATGACCCCTGTAAAGTGTCCTCCACGCAGCAGCAGCAGGGAATGGATACGGTCATGACAGAACACAAGAACAACTTCTCCTCACCCACAGGGGTACCATACAAGTTTCAGGTGGGCGACAAAGTTTGGTTACATCTGTAGAGAGAACGCCTTACCAGAACCCATCAGAAAGTCAGACCACTCCGACATGGTCCTTACATGAGTACCAAGGCTACGGGTGACAATGCTTTGAAGCACAACATTCCAGCATTCCTTCGTTTGCACCGAGTGTTCAATGTGGACCATTGTCAACCATGCTTCCCACCATTTCTGGACACATTAGAGATTGCATAACAACTCACCAGAGACCCAGTTTAGCAAAAGCTTCCTCATCTCAGGGAAGAACTCAACGTAATGGGGACCATTGCTTCCTAAGGGGGGAGGAATGATCTAGGTGGATTTTGGTGGCCACCCACCTATCCCATTTGGACCCCCACAACTGTCTCTTTCAGTTTTTTTAGTTTCCTAAATTGTAGCACAGTGTACTATTTCTAGTAGTTTTCGGGTCCTAAGCTTATGGAGTTATTTTGAGTCCCTAAACGACATTTTTCAGGAAATCTCGGGGCACCATGGGTCCATGGATAGATGTTACCCTTCCCAAAGTTGTAGTGATCAAATAGATGTTTCTAACGAGCTAGTGTACGCGTCAAGCGGAGATCGTATGCCAAAGTTACGACCCCGAGAAATTGATTTACCAATTTACCCAAATGGGGCCCACAATTTGGCATTTTATCTTCTAGGGTTAGGTTTTGGGATGTGAAGGGTTTTACATTGTTTCTCAACAATAAATAGGCTTTCAAGCCTCATTGTAACACAGTTCAGAGGCATGTATCTGCCATGTCTCTTCTCAAAGATAAGCTACCATCGCCCTAGCTAGTTTATTTCCATTGCTGTTTGTAACCATATTTCAATATTTTACATTAATGAAATGAAGTATTATTTCCACTGCATATCTGTCTTGGTGGTTATCTTTGTATTTTCTTTCATTCTTGTTTAAATCTGGATCATCTTCCGATTTTTACATTCTCTTGAGGAGTTAATTTGTACGCTGCTTTATTTGGAAATCTCGCTCTTGGTATTAGATCAATATGATTACTAATACTAATGATCGGTGGCAATGCATTTGGAAAATCATCCACAATAATATCAGCGAAATCATTTAATAGAGTTTTGATTTCTTTAGGTAAATCATCTAAGTTTGTGGAAGTTAAAATTACCTTCGGTCTCCCTATGATAACAAAATGCATTTCTTCACCTTTCCCAATCTCTTGCAATAGATCCTTTCCGCTCATTAGCATAACACTACTTCCCAGTGCTCCTTTGTCAGCGTCATCCTTCAATGGCAGCATTGTTTGTTTATTTCCATCTTTCTCCACAATATAAGTGTTTCTCCTTCCATCATGAATAGTTTTCCAATCAAACTGCCACGGTCTTCCCAACAATACATGGCATACATCCATTGGCATTACATCGCATAATATTACATCCTTATATGTACCAATTTGTATTTCAACCTTGCATTGTTCTGTCACAATAATCTAATGTCCCTTCCGCAACCACGACACTTTGTAAGGAGTAGGGTGCACTGTCTTTTCTAATCTGAGCTTGTCCACCATCTCTGTAGAAACAAGGTTATTAGTGCTTCCACTGTCAATTATTACTTTACAACACTTACCTTTTGATTTACAGGTAGTTCTGAATAAATTCTTCCTCCGTGCTGGTTCTTCAATCTCTTTCTCTATCTTAAGCAATGTCCTTCTCAACAATAGGGATTCTCCTACATCAAGGGGTTCTTCCTTTTCCATAAGTCGAGGTGTTTCTGGCTTTTCCTCAGCCACATTCACATTCCTATGACTTGTTGGTTTATTATGAGGACAGTCCCACGACACATGTCCCTATTATCGATAAGCGTAACACCGAATATCTCTTCCTCGACCTCTTCCTCTGGGCACAAATCTTCCTCTATTAAAATCCCCTCCCTGTGGTGGTCTGCTACTTGAACTGCCTACTTCATGTTGATGTTGTTGTCCCCTTGGGTTGGTAGTTCCTCTACCTCTTACTGAGCTTCTTCCTCTATTCCTCTGATTTTTTTTCTCAACATCTTCTCCTCTGCCTTCAAACTCACTTGATAGGCATCCTCAATAGTCTTCAGACTTAACAAGCTAATCTTGTCTTGTATATCATATCTTAAGCCATTGATATATCTGGCTACCTTCTCCATGTCTTCCTCTACATGTCCTGCTCTAATACTCAATCTATAAAAGTCTTCTGTGTATTCTTTTACAGACATTCCTTTTTGCCTTAAATTCTGCAACTGTTTAAAAAGATTTAACTGATAATATTTAGGCATAAATTTGGATTTCATCTTACTCACCATTTTGTCCCATTACTTGATCTTGGACTTCCCTTTCCTCATTCTGGATGTTTGTAGCTCATCCCACCAAATAGCTACATGACCCTTTAATCTAATAACTACAAATTTCACCTTCTTGTTGTTGTCAGCTTCGTCTTCATAGTCAAAATATTTGTCTAATGACCTGATCCAATATTGAGACTCCCTTCATATGTAGGAATTTCCACCTTTGTTTTTCCTCCTACTTTCGCCAGCATCTTAATAACTCTGGTAGTTTCATTTTCCTCTTCTTCTTCTTCCTTAGAAGATTCTTCTTTAGCACTGTCATCCCCTTCATCAAGTGTTCTTCTCTGAGAAGTCTCAATTGTTTCCATCCTCATACGCAGACTTCGGATCTCCTCTAGTAGAACTACATTTGCCCGGTCTTCCTCGACCAATGCCAACTCCTCTCCTCAGTGACATGTTTACTCTAATCAACCTTAATCTCTCTATGCTCTGATACCACAAATGTCGCAGACTTCAATTTCTTTGAGAAATATCAACAATCATCCCCGCGTTTTCCTTTCCCATTATAATCAGGCCTTTCACTTCTCTGCTTTGATTTCCTTAATATAAGCCTGACAATAGATCTTTCCTTTATTTAACAGAGTCGCTTGGTGATACACTGTATATCACCTCATCTTTGATCCGACAGTGCACGTTATATCGCAATCGCAATGGCAGTGCTTAGGGCTCGGTTCATACATATGAAATGTTGCGATGCGATATAATCAATGGTCGCATTGCCCATCGCATATCGCACATTTCCAATGCTCAAGGCCCATCCCCTTTCTAACTGAGATATTGTGATGCGATAGATCACTATCACACATCACATTGTCTTACGGTCTGAAGTCCGATCACACACCAATGTTTTATTGCGATGCGATATTTCAGTGATCACACATCGCAACTCCTTAAGGCCTGAGGCCCGCCCCTTTGTAAACAAATATTTCGATGTGATATGGAATGATCCAACAGTCGGTGGGCTTTGACACCGTTGGTTGGAACTTAGATCAACGACTGGGATTTAAGTAGGTTTCAACACTGTTGTTAAAACTAAGGACTGTGATTTCCATTAACTCTGAGTTTTTATATCATAATACATGAAAAACAGAGAAATATCTGCCTCTGTCCCGAATACAAAGAAACAAAGGCCAAAATAAAATTTGACACAGAATAGCTATATAATCACACATGCATCAATTTATAAATACTATCAATGTTACATAGTCTCGCCCTTTGGCTCGATTACAACGATTTAAAAAATCTCTGTTCAATATGGAAGTCCTCGCTCTGACACCTGACTTTGGCTTTCTCAATCCTTCTTCCTCTTTGTTAATCCTTCTACATTACATTTTTCTCCTTTTTATCAATCCAATACCACTCTAACTACTCAATCTTTATTTTTAAACATTCTAACAGTCAATTTCTATTTTCAAGCTCTATCACACACCTATGTTAACAACTTAGCTTTGGATCTAAAATAAGACAATTTCTACTTATTACAATAATGAAATACAACTCATTTCTTCATAGATCCAATCCTCTAAGTAAAAACTAACTTTTGACCACTCAGGTCAGAGAAATTCAACTGGTTTAGCCACAACATGCGAACATACTTTCACATTGCTGGCTAAGTCCAGATGCTTTTGCATCAATTGGTTAAACTTTAGATGAATGTAGTTGTTTTTTTTAATGATAACATCAAAATTTTATTATGATTTAAATTTTTGATATATTATAAATTGATGTTTTTAGATTCTTAGGTGGTTTTAAAAGTTTCGATTTAAATATAAAATTCAAACAACTTTTAAAATATTGTTTTGTTAATTTAAATTAAACATATGTTAATTATTAAATTAATTAAATGAATATATTTTTAAGTAATAGACATCTTATTACATGATCATAAATTTAATAAAATTTTCATTAATTTTAAAAATTAAAAATTTAATTATTTAGAAAAGCATGTATATATACATCGAAGATTTCATTTTTTTAAATTGGTTAGGCTAAGCGTTGTCTACCATTTTCATCTCCATTTGACATATGTCGAGATGTTTACACCCATGACATATGTCAGCGGGTATGCTACTACAAGCTAGAATCCTTGCTCAATTGGGGCCTCCACAACTCCTCGAATCCTGTAAGAATGTTGTCTCTGAGCTACAAGTCGAACAAAGCCACAGACTTGAATTCGGGCACCGGTCCCGTGAAATTATTCACATGTAACCAAACCTGCATGAGCTGATGGATAGATCAACCAGATCAATATTTCCAGCCCAAAGATATCTAACCATTTTCCTCAATTGCTCCATGACTCCCTCACCGTACTGTAGTTTCGAACACTCTTGTGCAAGAATGTAGATGTGCATCAAATGTTCAACATCGGGTAGCTCTTCCAAGTCAGAGCAACCAAAAACCTTTAGTAGTCAAAGCTTTGCCAACTACACCAAACCCACGATTCTCTTTAGCGTCACACATTGAGATAAATTATGTTATTTCAATGACCACAAATTTCAACGAGTATTCTTTTCAGCTTCACACATCTAGACACATCAAGGAGATTCAACGACATTAGAGCTTTGACATCCAACAAATCTTTTAAGTTAGACAAGCCAGAAACATGAAGTCTTTCAATCTCTCTACACTGCACCAAACCCTATATGATTTTCACCTTGACGCACGTATTTACATCAAGGATGTTAAAACACCTCAAATCTTCAACAGTCAACAACTCCTCTAAGTGGGGAAAGTTAAAAACATGTAGTTTTTCAAGGTGTCTCCATTGATTCATACCAGGTATGCTCTTCAGTTTCACACAGTCCCATACAGAAAACTCCTCTAATGATCTCAAATTTTCAAAGCCTGACAACTCTTGTTGGGTGATTTATTTGTCAGTTAAATCCTTGTCATTTAAATGGTCAACCCAGGGTTTCGTAAACTGACGAGGTATACCTGTACTATATGTACTAGGTGGTTATCTTTCACATTAGATTAATCTAATGAAACTGAAACTAAGAAAATAAATAAAACTAAATCCAAACCAAATAAATTGAAATCACACTTGCATAAAGGAAATCACACCACACTTGTAGAATTGAAAATTACATTGCACTTTCATAATTCAAATCACACTTTGCAGAAAGGAAATCATACTCATACTTGCATAATTGAAAGCACACTTCCTGAAACGAAATCAAACTCACACTTTCATAGTTGAAAGCACACTCGTTGAAAGGAAATGAAATGAAAAAACTATAATATGTTACCAGTATATACAAAGATATACAAACCATGGTTGATGGGGGCTGTCCATGCCTCAATATCCACAATGAACAACTATCACATCTTGGAGATCAAAACAACAACGTATATTTCATAAAGATGGAGAAAACTCCAAAAATATTACAAGATGGATGAATACATAGATAGGATACACATTAGATACATGGGATCCTTTGAAGGATGCACCCCTATTTATACAAAAACTAGGGATAATTGATGAATAAATACATATCCCTCAAATCTATCCTAAATCACATTTTTCTCAACCAATATTCTACAAATACAAGATACAAATATGTTGGTTAGGATGAAATGAAATGTGACATGTGGCATGAAATATGAATATCACTTCCCCCCAACTTAAGGTGTTTTCAGTTTTCTTGCAAATGAGGAAGGGAATATGAATGTGGTGAGATATTTTCCAAAATCACAATTTTAGCATTTAAGGAATTACATGATTAAAAATTAGAAAATTATACCTTCACCTATCTAAAAACTGGACAAGCTATGTATATCGAAGAGTGTGGTTGTTGTTGCTGAATCATGGAGTATGTAGTAAAGGAATTTGATATGATTCTTCCTTCTCTTGGCTATATGTGTAGATGAGATTGGGATCTTTATTGTTATGACTGCAAAATTGAATCCTATTGTAAACTGCTAAAATCATATAGTCTCCATCCATTCCCACTCAGTGGCATAATTCTTATCTATGTAAATAAATGTGTCGATGTCGAACATAGAAAATAAATTGTTGGATTATTGGCCACTAATGAATGCAATTAACGAAATGAGACCACTCACCATTGATGTGAATGAGAGTTAATATGCCTAAGTACATCTTACTAGGTACAAATAGATGTTTCGTAGTCGATTCACCTAGAGGATCTGACAAATAGGGAATATTGATGTATTCCCACTATTTATTGGTGAGAGAACTTGCCATTAAGGAATGCAACCCTCAAGTTACTTGAAATATCTCTAGTCTTGATCCCAGATGATGTGTCGGAGTCGATGGGTCAAAACATGTTAGAAGGGAGGCCTTAATGAATCCTCCATCATCTAATGTGAGTATAAAATAATAATTTGAAGGACCATAGATGAAAAATTTGTATTATGAAGCAAGTTTTATTTGACAGAAAGGAAGAGGAAAATGGGGTGACTCAACTTTGTAAGTGAGTTGAATGAATTTATTTTTGGGTTAAGAGTGAGTGAAAATGAGGTAGGAAAGTATGAATATTGCAAAGGGAAAATTAGTTTTGAAATCATGGTTTGGCAGTAGGGAGATGGAAATTTATGGATCGATTGTAGGCTTAGAATGAGTAACAATGGTAAAATTGGTAATTGAGAGGACGTTTTTAGTAGAAATGGTGTAATGGATCTAATTTAACATGGAATGAACATGTTTTTGTGAAATAAACTTGGTCTTTAAAAGACACTCGTGCATATAGTGATCTTCTTTCATCGTCCTAGAACCTGTAAAAAATTAACACTATTCTGCAACAAAATGTAAGACTATCGAGAGAGGGAGGTGATTAGTCTCTCTTCATACGATATATACAAAAAAATGGAGAAATAGTACTAATAAAATAAATTCAAGGAAGAAAAATTAAATGTACTTTTACTTGTTTGGAAAGCGGTACCTTGGACTACCTGTTGGTGTTTTGTTGGTAACTTCTTCAAGTTTTTAATATTTCAAATGCTTATGAAAGCTCTCTCATCGTGTAGATACTTTTGAGATATTTCCAATGACATTTTAATAATAAAAATTGATGTCGTATCAAAGAGCTATCACTGTTTTAAGTTTTCAAAAAATAAGCTACCAGATTGCATCAATTCTGCAGTTGACAATTTGTTTTGTAGCTACAAGATTGTGACGATTCTGCAACTATGGTTCTGTTTCAAAATTACAGTTGAAAAGGAGATGGAGTGGATGGATAGTTACCCAAATGTATGGAGAAGTCACCAATCATCATTAAATCTGTGGTATCAGCTCTGTTGGCACCAACAAACACTAGAAAATAAGACGCTTAACCATCCCGATTCAATTCAAAAAATAAAATTCGATTCATAATTGACTACAAAAGATACGCCAATAAAAATGAATATTCCTAATTAATGGATTGATCCAACAAATTTATCCATTCTACAAATTTTAGTTTTAGTTCAACAATCATCAAATTTTTTAATTGGAGGTTTATAATGGTGAAAGGTATAATAAAAATTGCGTCGGCCCTGAGCTTTAATTTATGTAGAAAATTCTGTAGATTCACAAGCTCATGCAATTTACTAAAGCACGTGACAAGAATATACTTCTACTTTCAACCAAAGGAAGCCAATAGATTGATGAAAACAATAAGAGGAAGAAGAAGATAAATCAATGACACATAACACAAGATATATCTAGGGAAAGCCACCACTAAAAACCATACTATATGTATTGCATATATCATAAATATGAGTGAATATACAAAGCTTTTTCTCACTATAACAATTCTGCACAAGTATGCTCAACTCTCTTAGCTCACAAGCAAGCTCAAGCTAAATCCTTAGCCTATTTTTGAGCTCTCCAAGTCGCTATTTTCTTACGCAATTCCTATGGATGAATAGCCCATATTAATGGGACTCTAGTGCTTCCAAAACTGTACAATCCAAACTAGGTCTAGTTCCTAATTGCATGCATGATCTATACAACTTAGTAAATCATACAACTGATAGTACACTATCCCTGCACTCTAGTCTGAACTGTGTCTTTCTCTGAACTGACATGCATGAGTTTCTCATGATGAAACCTTTAGTTAATTAGAGTACCACTGGTGGATGCTTAGTGCACCGAATGTTAGTCCTCTATTAGTTCCAAAAGCAATTTAGAACTAATTTAACTGAACTTAACTTAGTAAACTGAGTGATCTAATTTCCAACTCAATTTAAACTTATACTAGACCCCTAAAAAAGGGAGAACATATACATGACTACGCAAAGACTTCCAACTCGAAATTCCTAAGCTAATTAAGTTAATTAAACTTAATTAACTATTTACAAGTTGCTATGAGAAGAAAATTTGATTTTAATTCTCAGTTAAATTCAAGGACAAATTAAAATGGAATTTCTTGTTTCCATTTCTCAACACTCCCTCTCAACAATAAAAAGATTATTAGCCACCCCAATCCTGCCTCTGTGAAGCTCGAATTTACATATTGACAATACCTTTGTCAAAATGTCAGTATCTTACTTTTCTAGGAATGTACTCTAACAACATAATCCGCCTCAATACAAAGTCCCTGAGATGATGATATCAGATATCAACGATCATGAAAAACTATATTTTTAGAGAGTTTGATACAACTCAGATTATCAGAGTAAATCACAGTTGGATCCATCTGTTGACCAAAAAAAACCAACCAAGATCTTCCTCGATGGCCTCACATGCTGCTTGAATCGCAGCGATGTACTCTACCTCTGCTAAACTGAGTGAAGCCGATCTTTGTTCCCTGTTGTACCAAGAAACTACCACTAACCCAATACTGAAGATCCCTCCTGATGTGCTCTTCCTATCGAATGGACTCCCTACCCAATCTGCATCTGTGAAGCCTTGAAGCTTTACTCCTTCTGTTTGTTTGTACCATAATCCATACTGAGAAGTGCCCCTGAGATATCTCAACACATGCCTTTCCGCCTCCCATTACAACTTGGTAGGTCTATCCGTCACTTGACTAAGCTCGTTAACTACATACCACATATTTGGTCATGTGTTCACCAAGTACATGAGTGAACACACAAGCTTCCTGTAAATAGTAGCTTCCACTACTTCCCTTGAAGTAGCATCCTCCTTCCTCCAGTTACATGTTAGAGGAGTCTCCATGTGTTTTCTTCTCTCCATGTGGAATCTCTTGAGTATCTCGTTGGACTACTTGCCCTGAGACACAAACAACTCCCCATCTCCCTTCCATACCTTCGTGCCAAGAAAGTAATGCGTGCACCCCATGTCCTTCCTCTCAAACTCTCTCCCAAGGTCCTCCTCGCAAGATTTGATCAGTTAATCATCACCAGTTAGTATGAGATCATCAACATCAAGTAAAATGATCAACAACTTACCTTCCACCAATATGTGGTATAGGATTGCATCCGCTTCATTCTTTGTGAAGCCCAACTCAGTGAAGTAGCTATTTAACCTAGTGTACCAAGCACGGGGTGCTTGCTTTAGCCCCTACAATGCTCTCTTGAGCCAGCACACATGCGACTCACAGTCAAAGGTTTCAAAACCTTTAGGATACTCTATGTACACCTCTTCCTCAATCATTCCATTAAGGAAGGTATTGTAGCTAGTACAACACCACCCAAATTTTTGGGCATATTCAAAATTTTGGGTGCCCCACCACTCGCCCCAAGCTACTAGGGTTTTGATAAGATCCCAAGTGGTTGCTCTCCCTGCGACCTTGCTTATCCAACCCATTTGGTGCGCCCACTCACGTTTCATGCCTTTCATTCATGCATCATGTTTTATCAGACTTATGCTTTAGGATCACATTATGGTTTTGAAGGTCCATAACTCCATTGATGCAATTAAGAGTCTCCCACGATTTTGAAACTCATGACATGGATCGCAATTAGTATATGCTCTATATTTGGACAATCATGTATTCAATTTGGCTTTCCTCACGACTTACAATATTAGGGTTTGGGAGAAACCCTAATTCGTCAAAAGAGTGATCCCCTCCCTGTCGTTAGCTAATTTGCATGCCTCTAAGGGCGCATCCTCATCAGCATCACATATCATCATGGTGAGAGTCATTGCAAATCATTTTCCCTAGGTTCTTGGCGGATCCTTCACCTCAAAATGTGCATTAGGGTTTATGGGGCACTTTCCTCTATGATTTCACCTCACTACCACCCTCATCCCTTCCATATTCATTAGGGTTGATGAGTTTTTGTCCTCACCATGCACATTTTTGAAGCCCTGACTAGTCAAAATGAGAGTCACCTTCATTTTTCAGCCTCACCCTTATATCCCCATGCGTGCACTAGCTTTGCATCCTTACAGGCACCCCTTTAGAGGTTATCACCACCCTGGATGTTAGGTTAATAAACTGTGTTCAGTATTAATCAATCCTATATAAAAGGACCGGAGTCCAAAACATGACATTTTCGAAAGAGCATTGAGCATGCATTGATGCATCTTAGGCTGAAACACACACACACATATATATATATATATATTATATATATATATATATATATATATATATATATATATATATATATATATCAGGCAATTAACATGTGTATTATTGTGCTATATAGGGAATCGAAGACAACCCCTTTCATTCTTTATGTCAGTCTTAAAATGTAGGCCTCACCTTTATCGAAGCCCTCTCAAAACACATATGGTATCATCATAATGGACCAACCCACACTTTATTCACACACAAGGTGTAAGTGGCACCATGAAGGAATGACATGAGGCCACATCAAGATTTAAAACATGATGGTGAATCACGTAAATCCCACATAATACGGGTTCATGAATCCCTTGCGCAAACAATGTCGTTTTTTATACATCATTCAAGCCTATGTGTGTTGACAATGCCAAAGCAATACAAAAAACCAAAATATCGTGAGCCTATGGAGACTAAGGGAAGATGGTCGGGCTTCACATCAAATGATGCAACGCCTGCTATTTCATGGTCAATGAGCCATGCTTATTCGTTGAAGTTATATTTTAATAGGGTCCTCCAGGTATTGGACAAGACAATCATGCTAGAAGGGGCACATTGATATTTACAAAGCAACAGTGAGGTCACAAGCCAAAAGATTTAAAGAGTTGTGTTAACAATGCTAAAGTTGTGTTCATCACTTCACACTAGGCACTCGGTTCGAATTGGAATGCATCACGTGATACACTCTAATCGATGCTGAGAATGGATCTATCTAGCTTTGTGAAATCACTCTATTGCATGACATCAGCCCATAAAACTATGATAATGAAAGAGGCCTAAAAATTCAAAGTCTCAATGATCAACATATTGTAAAGACAGTGGTTGGTTTCCCATGTGGAAATAACACGTATCTAATATCGAATTTAGTATCTCTCATAGTCGTTCCTTGACCAAGAACTACCATGGGCATCGCTAGGCAACCTCGACAAGGTACGCAACAAGGTGTTGATTTGTACTAATGACCCAGGTCGAAAACGGTATCGTACTCGGAGAACTGAGGTGTTCACACCGAGAACACAGAAATTGGAAGGCCCTACAGTATCACATGAGTGACATAGCACTAGACGCTATTTTTTAGTAGTCAGAAGCCTTGTGCCATTGATGGTAGCCCTTTGAGAAGTCCGATGGGAACATGCACATCCGAATGGAAGCTAAAATGATTGGGATGAGATTAAGTAGGCCACTTTGGAAGCCATGCTGAATTATGCAACTCATAAGTTCCCTGCCACAACAGTTCAAACATATAAACTACGACTCGTTCCAAGATACGTTAAGGACCGCAACCACATCATTAGGGATCATCGTTCTTCTAAATAGGCACGTTGTATGATTGAAAGGGAAGCACTGCACCTATTCAGATGTCTACAAAATAGGTATTTTATAGATTCTGAAGTCATATCATCGATTTTAATTGGCAGTTTGACTGTAAGCTACGCGACACTGTGTGAAAGACAAGTTTCAAGCATAGGGAAACAACACTAGAACTTCAAGTTAATTGGAGTGTTCGCAAGGGCACAGGAGATGATACTCAGAGATGAAGTTCTAAACACAACCTGCGACCATGCTGCTTGTCTGAGTCGCAAGATCGCAATTTCGGAGCCTCAAATAAGTGTTAGAAGTGCAACCTCGCTCTAGATGTGACTGTGTGACTAATGGTCACTAAGTTGCACTCAAAGACCTCAATTGGTCATCCAAGAGATGCAACCTATGTTGTGTTGTGACGTAGCAACCTCCAAGGGGGTTGTACTTTCTACCAAGTCATTGGGTCGCATTACAACTGCTCAGGCAAGCTCACCAGAAATGCGACTAGCCATCAGCTGTGATCATGTACCCACGCAGGTTGTGCCACACATTAGCATGACTTAAAGTATGTTATCCATGGTGTACACATTTGAAACACAAACATGCACTCTAGGTGTTTGATGGAAGAATTGTCTAACCACAAGCCTTGTAGAAATCGATAAGCACTTTCAAAATATGATGTCGTGTGTTGTGTTAGAAGGAAAAAAAAGCATATACGTTGAATGGGAGGAAACACATGAAAATTAAAGCCACACCACCGATCGATACAACGGTATTGTTTCAAAAGGATTACATTGAAATTAGCAATGGAGTCAGTTTGAGTAATTTAAATGTAAACCCATTTCATTGCTTAAGTTGATGCTCAAACCATATGGTAAGAATGTGGGGATTTTTAGGAGGTTAACTTCTCATTGCGAAGATCTTGGAAAAGGGTATTGTGTTCAAATATTTCACTAGTCGTAATTTTTTTGGTGAGCTTAGAATTCACGAAGTTGCGTCTTAAAATATCAACAGTGCGACCTGGAGGTGTGACCTACTTATCGTGTGTCTAAGTGACCTCCATAAGTCACGTTTCTAAGCTGCGACCCAACTTGCCAGAAGCGATGTAGTGTGCAACCAAAGTAGCAACCATCATACTGTATGAAGAGGTTCATTGTATTGTATGAGGTGTTTATTGGTTGCATATGATAAATTAATGTGGGCTAGGTTCATAATGAAAAGGACATGATTTATATTACTACAAAAACAGTGATGGTGGGAGGAAAACTCATCAAGATGTTTTGAGCCATGTATAGTGCCATGCAATTCAAGATGACGTAGAAGGTGTTAAGAGAAGGTCATAATTTCCCATGTAAATCACACTCCACAATGTGACTTGGACTAGGTCACATTGTCACTCTTAACCAAGATCACCATGACAACTTGCAAGTCTCAAGATGATTCCCCATACGAGCATAGGGTGTGCAACTTTCAACAAGCTGGGACCATGCGATTTGGATTCAAGAATCTTTGTTCTTCCTAAGTCACAATCCTGTGTGAGAGATTTGTGACCTCCTCCTAGATTACAAAGTTGCATTGTAGGTATCACAGACGTCAAATGAAGATGTGACCCACCTCCCACTTGCGACCTCCTCATCAAATCTGCGACCTAAGGACAAGCTCACTGCTAAAACATACAGTGTCAAGAAATATGCTAGAATACATCTTGGAGAACATATTAAAATGATGATACATGATGAAAGCCATTATATAGTGCCATGGAAGACCGAGTCGTTTTGATGATAATATATCAAGGGCCATGAATTCTTTCCGATTATTATTGTTTATATTGTCTACTTGTCTTATATAAGTAAATTCATACTGATAATTAATCAATGGTTGTATGTGCTTGTATGGTTAAGGTCGTGAGTAGCTTGTTGACATAATGAAGATATCATCCAATTTCTAAGCATTATACTAGATGAAATTGCATAACATGAAGTTGCATTCAACACTCATTATGTGGATGACAACTCAAAGAAACAACCTAAATGGCAAGAGGTTACCTCCTGTACTAGTAGAGGACGAGTCTCAATGTTAGAAAGAAGGAATCAAGATGTTGGTCCATGCTGAAGAATTACATTTTATCATGAAATTGTCTGGCTAAGGTTCTCCTCTAGCAAGCTAGATGATCCCTTATAAGCTTCAAGAACCCCTCAATAACCCCAAGGCACATCACCAAAGGATTGATGTATGTGAGCGAAGCATAATGGCAAGAGAACTAGCTAGTTCAGAGACCAAGCATCTACATCATTGAAACATATGAGAAATGACAATTCTAGGGTGTCTAATAACCCTCTACGTCCCTCCCATCCCTCTTTCATCATAACGTAAATTTCACCCACCATTATGTCAACCACTATGTTGGGATTGATGTGGGCATGTAAAATATCATTCTTGGCTTAAGAAAGAGGTGGGTAATATGAAGAGTCATGAGGGTAGCTGAAAGGTCATGAGGGAAGCCAAAAGGTCACGAGGAAAGACCAATGGTCACGCTAGGTGAACAATCACCTCATCTCTATAAATGTTCCCTTAGGCCTCATTCATAAGGGACTTTAGCACTTGAGTTGAGGCAAAGATAGATAGCTAATTTAAGTTTGAGATCTAGTGCCATTCAACTCTTGGTATCTGGTAGAAGATATTTGCAGTGGGGCTACGATTTTGGCACCGTGCAATGATATGAACATCCCATGTTCCAGTATTGAGTATTGACCAATTTCATGTTATATATTTGAAGTTGTAGGAACAGTAATAAGATGTTTTCTCTTATCTTTGGCACTGATTCCCATGCTTATTCATGGTGGTTGTATTAACTGTGTGGTACCTCATCATATTTGTATGTGTGTTTACATATACGCAAGATGTTATGTACTGATACATAGTGGTTGCATGTATGTTTCACTTTTGAACGTATTTTTACTTGTTCCTTTCCATGTCGATGATTTATTCTGAACTACTTTGCAATTGACTTCTGGCATGTTCCTATTTATAATGTCTGATGGGGTTTTAGCTCACTAATCCCTCTCATCATTTGTCTCTTCTTATTGTTGTTGAGACTTTTTTATACCTATTTTTTCAATTTGTCAATCTTTGGCTGAGTTTGTTTCAGCTCCCAAGCATTTCATTCTTCCCCACTCTAGCACGTTCTCATTTTATAACCAAGAGAAGAAAACATTCATGGTGGTAGTTGAGCCCACATTCTGGATGGGGCTCCTATACCAAATAGTGTGAGGTCTAATTGGGACTTCACACCGGGGATACCCCTTAGTTGTTGGCGGTACATTTTTGGCTCGTCAACAAATTGGCACTGGAAGGAGGGCCTGATGACAAGCTTAACCCTTGGAGCCTACAATTTGGTCTCATATCTATTAATGGCTTCGACCAGAATCTTGCTCCTGGGGTGTTTATCTTTTTTTGTCTATTTTTCGGTTTTCCATCCCCCAAGAGCATCTCGATCACTTGTCCTAGGTAAAGTTTGATGGTGAGGATGGAACACCCATAATCAAGCACATTTCTGATTTCCTCGAGTTTTGTGAATCTTTGAGATCGATGATGAAGAGTTTTCTTTTGTGTTATTCTCCCCTGCCCTTGAAGGTCACGCCAAGCAACGGTGCCACACTTTTCTAGCAACATCCATTCATTTGGAAACTCATCGGTAAGCTCCAATGAGAATTTTAAATGTACAATTTTCAAGATGTGTTAAAGAGGATAAACGAGCTTAGGATGAAACCTGGAGAATATTTAGAGGATTTTGCTTACAGATTTGTGCATATTTGTTTTGAATTTCCTGAAAGTGATGTTGACTAGGTGGTATTTGAATATAAATTTTCAACGATTGGTTCTCATTTCTTTACAACATTTTTAGTTAGAAACAAGTCCTATTTCGCATGAGTATCATCATAATTTAGAGATTACAAAGTGTCCCTATTCTATCCGTAATTTTGTTTTTCCTATCTCTCTGAATCTGGAACAACCTCAAGCCCCCGAGAAAAAGATTAATGTTTATGGGATTTCTCATCCTCCTCTTGACTTGTTACATAATAATATTGTGGTCGTAAATGGTTCAAACGATGAACAATTCTTTCTGGGAAATGGATTTGATGGTCTTGGCTCTAAATCCCTCGTACATATTTTTTATCTTCAATATGAAAATTACATAACATTTCTTCTCACTGATGGAACCCCGATCGAGTCCATTCAACATATGGCTCACTATATTTCGAGATCTCATTCACTTGCACATGATGGCTTTAGTCTTGTCTCAAGTAAAGTTGACTGTCTTATTAAATCCATGGACCACATCAGGCCTGAAAATCCATCTTTCTCTTTGGTGAACATAAATGGGCAGGATGTGAGTCTGGATCCAATCAGTGCCCCTTAATCTAACCCTATGCATCCATTCTACCCTAATTTAGTCCATGGGTCTACTACATTGGTGGTTCCTTCAGATCATTCACATATTTATCTTGCTCGCATTGATTGCAATCATGTACATGGGGGTAATGTTTCATAGTCAAGGGATCCAAAGTCTGAATCCCTTATGCATGATATTTTTCACTCGTAGTCTTTAACAGGTGAAGAAGAGGGCCATACATCTCGCCTAGATCAAGATGTTTCTCTCATTAATCCATATTCATTGTCAATCCAAGAAGATCCTTATGTGTCAGATACCCAACTTGATCAAACTGGTGGTTTCAACGATTCTCATTTTACCAGAAATATATTCACCCATGCCTCTGGTGATTATCCTACGTATCTGTCTTTTCATCCTACAAAGCCCCCAGTATTTTATGATCCACATTTCAAACATTTAGGGACTCATCAGGAAGTTGAGGCACTAAGATTCGCTGATGGTTATGTCAAGTTATCACATTCCTGATGAGACCCCTGAACCAAGTTGAATTAGGGTTTTTGAAATTACGGTTTCTGCACATCACGCTCCTTTCAATATCATCTCCCCAGACGTGAGCTCATCTTGGAAATCCTATGATTCGAGCAATGTGTCTCTGAGAAAGTATTTCCATCACCTTTCAACTGATTTTCTTCAAGCTCTATACCCTAATTTTTTTGCTGAAGGGAGTGCTCTGGCCATTGTCCCAAATATTTTTTATTGTTGCCAAGCCAGCACTGTCTGTCAACATACACTATCAAATGACTATTAAAATATCCTATATGGGAAGGTGCCAATTGCCTGATCTCCCCTCTGCCTGACACTATTTCTGTTGACTCAGTTCATTCTTGGGAATTTAAAGAATCTCATTTGTCGAGCTACCAATCTATCAATATTCAGACAATGTATCTAATCCACAATATTTTCATTGATAGTTGTTCAATCACAACCAATGATAACCATATACATCCATCTACAAATCTTGTGAAGCTACCAATATTTGATGACGTTTTGTTTGAAGGTTCATATTTTTGTCAAGACGGTGAGGCACTTCAACTTCTGTTGATGGCTATGTCAGATCCTCACGCCCAAGACACAGTCTATGAACAATTTCAAACTAGGTTTTCTGAAATTAGGTTTTTTGCGTTTGAATCCTCAAGGATATCAGTTACACTCGAAAGAAGCCCCTCTTTTTGGAGTCATCAAGTTGATCGACCTCTACATCATGATCAGGTTACTGATGAGATTAATCTGGCGGATTCCTTTGCTAGCCAAAAGCATCTTACCTTACTTGCATTGGATTTAGTGTTAAGTATGAACGAATGTATGTCATGGATGGGTGACTATAAATTTCAAGCTTATGATTCGGTTCACTAGGATTGGGTTGCAGTTTTCCTTGAAAGGTATTTTTTGGCACATTTCCCTGGAAGTAGACAGGATTTTCCTTCTGTTGTGCATGCTTTATAGGTAAACATTTTATTTTTTGCACAACTCTTTTCACAAATTCTTATTGTTGTCATCTTTGTTTTGGCAGGTCGGGAACTCTTGTAGTGGCTGCATTGGAAGTTTGATTTCACATAACCCGACCTATGCTTTGGTTAAATTAGGATTTAGGATTTAGACTAGCTAAGTTTCAGTTTTTCTTATTAGTTGGTTGCTTATAATTTTCTTTATGATTTAAATTTGTCATGCTTCATTTTCTTTACTTCAGGTAGTTAGTTCCCTTATTGTTTATTTCTACACTCATGTCCTTGCATTTGTTTATTATTGTATGGCATTCATGAAATCTCTGCATATGCATTACATTGGTCCTTTATTTGCAATTAGTTGATCTCTTCTGCACATAGCATTACATTGCGTCATTAACCTTGTCTACTGCATTTTATCATACACTTTTCTTCTTGCTTGGCACACACTCACCTTTGACCTAGCCTAGAAATTTCATCTATGTTGCATGCCGCTACATAATCCTTCACAAACTTGAAGTTTTCAAACCCGTGGTGCTGTGAATAGCTTTCTCACACCTTTTTCTCTTGCTCCAGCCTCAAAGTGCATTGCTTCGACCTCTTCACACCTGTTTGAAAACCCTAGGAGTGTTTCCTAGTTACCTTAACTCTAGAACTGAAACCCTAGCCCTAATGATGGTGTGGAGTTGTGATTGATACACCAATGAGTAGCCTCTCTTGGAACTAGTCATAAATGTTGCATCCTGGATATCTCTCCTATGAGTCTGATTTATTAACAAGGAAGATAAGAACAAATTTCTCATGGGGAACCCTCATTAGTTTGAATGACTTATACCCATAACCTGAACCTAGTGCTCAACGCAGTCTTGATTGTTCCAATGACTTGGGTTTTTTTTTGTTTTTTCTTGTTCACTTACTAACTAGAAATGGGATGTCAAATCTTGGCACAAGGGAAAAACTAAATTAGGATATCTCTTAGTTTCTATCAAACAAGAAACACCCTCTCTTTCTCATAAAATACGTCGAGATCCCTCATCCACCCTAGCACGACGAACTCCTAGTAATAAGTGAAAATGAACACATAAAAGAAAATGAAACCAAATAAAGGGTAAAGGATCAAGAAAGGCTTCCTGTGTAGATAGGTAATGCAATGACTCCGCTGGGGTACTGACTAGGCTCGCTGGCAATGGAGCAACATTTGTGATTTCTTAGAGTGACTCCACTGGGGTACTGTCCAAGCCCGCTGGCAGTGGAGGAACACTAGAAACTTAATTTTAAAATTCTAAATATTATAAGCCTTTTGCCTCGTTGTTTACATCATCATCAACTATCGGCATGTGTAAACTTTTAATTATGTGTTTTCTGATTGGCAAGACCTAGCTAAGACACAAAGGGAAGGCATATGTCCAAAGGTCAAGGAAACACAAGAGGTGCCCAAGGCATTTGTTCGATTTTCCCTTGCATCATTATTCATGCTCGAACTACTACAGGGGTGCTGACAGAGATAATAGATTCTACAAGTTGTTTGCCAATTGTTGTAGCCACTACAAAACTACCCAATTTTTTGGGCATATTCAAAATTTTGGGTGCCCCACCACTCGCCCCAAGCTACTAGGGTTTTGATAAGATCCCGATCCAGTTTCTCTCCCTGCAACCTTGCCTATCCAACCCCTTTGGTGTGACCACTCACATTTCATGCATTTAATTCATGCAGCATGTTTTATCTCAGACATATGCTTTAGGATCACATTAGGGTTTTGAAGGTCCATAACTCCATTGATGCGATTGAGTCTCCCATGATTTTGAAACTCATGACATGCATCACAATTAGTAGATGCTCTATATTTGGACAAGCACGCATTCAATTTGGCTTTCCTCGTGACTGACAATATTAGGGTTTAGGAGAAACCCTAATTCGTCAAAAGAGTGATCCCCTCTGTGTCATTACCTAATTCACATGTCTCTAAGGGTGCATCCTCATCAACATCGCATAACATCATGGTGAGCGCCATTGCAAAGCATTTTCCCTAGGTTCTTGGTGGATCCTTCACCTCAGCATGTGAATTAGGGTTTATGGGGCACTTTCCTCGATGATTTTGCCTCGCCGTGACCCTAATCCCTTCTAAGTTCATTAGGTTTGATGATTTGTTGTCCTCATCGTGTGCATTTTTGAAGCCCTAACTGGATAGAATGAGAGTCACCTTCATTTTTCAGCCTCACCCTTATGGCCCCATGCGTGCACTCCCATAAGCATCGAATCTCATTGGATTTGCATCGTTACAGGGACCCCTTCAGATGTTATCACCACCCTTGTTGTTAGGTTAATGGCTGTGTTTGGTATTAACAAAGCTTTTATAAAGGACCAGAGTCCAAATCATGAAATTTTAGAAAGAGCATTGAGAATGCATTGATGAACCCTAGGCTGTAGCTTTATTATTATATATATATATATATTAGGAAATTAACATAGGTATTACTATTTGATACAGGGAAATAGAGACAACACCTTTCATTCTTTATGTTAGTATTAAAATGTAGGCCTCACCTTTATTGAATCCCTCTCAAAACACATATGGTGTCATCGTAATGGACCAACCCACACTCTAATCATGCATAAGGTGTAAGTGGCACCATGAAGGAATGACATGAGGCCACACCAAGATTTAAAACATGACGGTGAATCATGTAAATCTCACATAATATGGGTTCATGAATCCCTTGTGAAAACAATGGCGTTGTTTATACATCATTCGAGCTTGTGTGTGTTCACAACACCAAAGCGATATTGAAAACCAAAATATCGTGATCCTATGGAGACTACGGGAAGGTGGTTGGATTTCACATCAAACGATTCAACGCCTACTATTTCAAGGTCAATGAGCCATTTTTATTCGTTGAAGTCGCATTTGAATATGCTCCTCTAGGTATTGGATAGGACAATCATGCTAGAAGGGGCACATTGATATTTATGAAGCAACAGTGAGTTAACAATCTGAAATATTTAAAGAGTTGTGTTAACAATGCTAAAGTTGTGTTCATCACTTCACACTAGGCACTTGGTTCGAATTTGAATGAATCACATGATACACTCCAATTGATGCTAAGAAGGGATATCTCTAGTTGTGTGAACTCGCTCTATTGCATGCCATTGACCCATAAAATTATGATAATGAAAGAGGCCTGAAAATTCAAAGTCTTTATGATCAACATATTGTAAAAATAATGGTTGGTTTCCCATGTGGAAATAGCATGTATCTAATATCAGAGTTAGCATCTCCCATAGCCATTCCTTGAACAAGCACAGCCATGGGCATCACTAGGGAAAATCGTTTCAATAGTCATAAAATAAGCAACAACCTCGACAGGGTACACAACAAGGCGTTGAGTTGTACTCATGACCTGTGTCGGAAATGATGTTGTGCTCAAGCAATTGAGGTGTTCACACTCAGGATGATGACATCAAAATGCCCCGCGATATCATGTGAGTGACATAGCAGTAGACATTCTTTTCTGGTAGTTAGAAGCCTTGCGCCATTGATGGTATCCCTTAGTGAAGGTCGCATGGGACCATGCACACCTGAATGGCAGTTAACATGATTGGGACGCGATTACGCAGGCCACTTTGAAAGCCATGTTGAATTATGTGACTCAGAAGTTCCCTACTATCGCATTCCAAACATATAAACTATGACCCGTTCCAGGATGCGTTAAGGACTATAGCCACAACATTAGGGATCATCATTCTTCTGAACAGGCACATTCTATGACTGGAAGTGGATCACTGCACCTATTCAGATGTCTATAGAACAGGTATGTTGTAGATCCTTAGGTCATAGCATCAATTTTAACTGTATGGTTTGATTGTAAGCTACACGACACTGTGTGAATGACAAGTTTCAAGCAAAGGTACATAGCACTGGAACTTCAATTTAATTGGAGAAACCTTGAGCCCATAGGAGATGATGCTCAAATGTGAAGCTCTAAATGCAACCTACGACCATGCTACTTCTCTGAGTCGTAAGATCACAATTTCAGAGCCTCAAACAAGTGCTAGAAGTGTGACCTCGCTCCAGAAGTGACTATGTGACTAATGGTCGCTAAGGCACACTAAAATACCTCAAGTGGACATCTGAGAGATGCAACCTACATTGCATTATGACCTGGCAACCTCCAAGGGGTTCACACTTTCTACCAAGTTACAACTCCTTAGGCGAGTTCACCAGAAATGTGACTAGCCATTAACTGTGAATATGCACCCATGTAGGTTGTGCCACACATTAGGATGATTTAAATCATGTTAGCCATGTTGTGCACATTTGAACGACCAACACGCACTCCAACTGTTCGATGGAATAATTGTCTGACCATAAGCCTTGTAGAAATCGACGAGCGCTTTCAAAATATGATGTCGTGTGTTTTGTTAGAAAGAAAAAAAGCATATACAATAAATGTGAGGAAACACATGAAAATTCTAGCCACACAACTGATCGATACAATGCTAATGTTTCAAAAGGATTACACTGAAATTAGTGATGGATTTAGTTTGAGTAAAATGTAAACCCATTTTGTTGCTTAAGTTGACGCTCAAACCATATGCTAAGAGTGTGGGGATTTTTAGGAGGTTAACTGCTCACTGCGAAGAACATGGAAAAGGGATTGAGTTCAAATATTTCACTGGTTGCAATTGTTTTGGTGAGCTCAGAATTCACGAAGTCACGTCTTAAAATCTCAACAGTGCAACCTTTTTATTGTGTGACCAAGTGACCTCCATATGTCGCATTTCTAAGCTATGATCCAACTTGCCAGAAGGGATCTAGGGTGCGACCAAAGTAGAAACCATCGTACTGTATGAAGAGGTTCATTGTATTGTATGAGGTGTTTATTGGTTGCATATGATAAATTAAAGTGGCCAAGGTTTCATAATGAAAAGGACATGATTTATATTACTACAAAAACAGTGATGGTGGGAGGAAAACTCATCAACATGTTTTGAGCCATGTATAGTGCCACGCAATTCAAGATGACGTGGAATGCATTAAGAGAAGGTCATAATTTCCCATGTAAATCGCACTCCACAACGCGACACGAACTGGGTCACATTGTCACTCTTCACCAAGATCACCATGACAACTAGCAAGTCGTAATGCAATTCCCCATACGAGCACAGGGTGTGCAACTTTCAGTAGGCTGGGACCATGCGATCTGGATTCAGGAATCTTTGTTTAGCCTATGTCACAATCCTGTGTGATAGATTTGCAACCTCCTCCCATATCACAAAGTCGCATTGCAAGTCTCCTAGATGTCAACTGAAGATGTGAACCACCTCCCACCTGTGACCTCCTCATCAAATCAGTGACCTAAGGATGAGCTCACTGCTAAAACATATAGTGTCAAGCAATATGCTATGATACATCTTGGAGAACATATTAAAATGATGATACAAAGAATGATGAAAGCCATTATAAAGCACCATGGAAGACCGAGTTGTTTTGATGACAATATATCAAGGGCCATGAATTCTTGCCTATTGTTATTGTTTATATTTTCTACTTGTCTTATTTAAGTATATTCATATTGATAATTAATCAATGGTTGTATGTGCTTGCAGGGTTAAGGTCGTGAGTAGTTTGTTGACATAACAAATATATCATACAATTTCTAAGCATTATGCTAGATGACATTACATAACATGAAGATGCATTCAACACTCATTATGTGGATGATAGTTGAGAGCAACAATGTAAATGGAGACAGGGTACCTCCGGTAGCAGTAGAGGATGAGTCTCAAAGTTAGAAATAAGGAAGCAGGATGTTGGTCCATGCAGAAGAATTACATTTTATCATGAAGATTTCTTGGCTTAGGTTCTCCTCCAACAAGCTAGATGGTCCCTTACAAGCTTCAAGAACCCCTCAATTAACCCCAAGGCACATCACCATAGGATTGAAGTATGTGAGAGAAGCATAGTGGCAAGAGAACTAGCCATTTGAAGGACCAAGCATCTACATCATTGCAACATATGGAAAACAAGCATTCTAGGGTGTCTAATAACCCTCTACATCCCTCCCTTCTCTCTTTCATCATAATGTAAATTTCACCCACCATTGCATCAGCCACTATGTTAGGACTAATGTGGGCATGTAAAAAACCATTCTTAGCTCAAGAAAGAAGTTGGTAATCTCAAGATTCATGAGGGTAGCCAAAAGGTCATGAGGGAAGACTAAGTTTCACATAGGTGAACAATCACCTCATCTCTATAAATGTTCCATTAGGCCTCATTCATAAGGGACTTTAACACTTGAGTTGAGGTAGAGATAGATAACTGATTTATGCTTTAGAGCTAGATCAACTCAACTCTTGTTATCTGGTAGAAGAGATTTGCAGTGGGGCTACAATTTTGGCACCGGGCAATGATATGAACAACCCATGTTCCACTATTGGGTATTAACCAATTTCATGTTATATATTTGAAGTTGTAGGAATAGTAATAAGATGTTTTCTCTTATCTTTGGCACTGATTCCCATGCTTATTCATGTTGGTTGTATTAGCTGTCTGGTACCTCACCATATTTGTATGTGTTCTTTCATATACGCAAGATTTTATGTACTGATACATTGAGGTTTCATGTATGTTTCACTTTTGAATCTGTTTTTACTTGTTCCTTTCCATGTCGGTGACTTATTGTGAACTACTTTGCAATTGACTTCTGACATGTTCCTATTTTTAAGGTCTGATGGGGTTTTAGCTCACTAATGCCTCTCATTGTTTGTCTCTTCTTATTGCTAGTGAGACTTGTTTACACCTCCTTCTGCAATTTTTCAATCTTCTATTGATTTTGTTTCATTGCCCAAGCATTTCATTCTTGCCCCACTCTAGCACCTTCTCATTTTATAACCAATAGCATAAAACATTCCTAGTGGTAGTCGGGTCCACATACCGGATGGGGCTTGTATCCCAAACGGTGTGAGGTGTAATTGGGACTTCACACCAAGGATACCCCTTAGTCATTGGCAGTACATTTTGGCCTGTCAACAGAAGGCTATCTTCACATCCATATGATGTATCTTCCAACCCATCTGTGCTGATAGTGTCAATATTGATTTGATTGACGATTACCTTGAAACATGAGTAAAGGTCTCATCATAGTCAATCCCTTCTACTTGTGGAAAGCCAAGGGCCAAAAATCTAGCCTTATGCTTCTCCACACTACCATCTCCAACTTTCTTTACCTTGTAAAGTGAAAGGGATCTCAACACTAACTTGTCCTCCGGTCTCGGGACCACATCCCAAACATTATTACGAACTATGGAGTCATACTCCTGCACCATGGCATCAACCCAAATCGGCTGCTGCACTGCTTCCTTAAAGGAAGATGTCTCTATGGCAACAAATTCTCCCATAAGAGCCATGTATCCAGTGTACCTCTTAGGTGACCTCCTCTACCTGAGCTGAGAAGTGGGTGCTCCCACATTCTCCCGTACATCATCCAACAATCTGTTAGCCTCTCTGGTGTGCTTTCTTCCCTCTCTGGAAAACTATTCCTGAGTGGATGTCTCTACTCCCAGATCCTATGCATGTGGTTACTCCACATCAATATGAGGCTCCTCAACCTTAGAGCTAAAATCTCCTCATCCGCATGTAGCTCAAGCTCCCTCTCAAGGGAAACTCAGATGGCCTTCTCCTCATCAAATCTAACATCCCCGTGAACCACTGTCATCCTGTTGGTTGGAAAGTACACCCAATAATTTTGAGGTGTATTAGTGTACCTGAAAAATATCCCCAACCCTATTTTCGACTCAAGGTTTGTCTGTGCATATTTGGTCACATGCAAATATATCGATGACCCAAAAACTCACAAAAAAAACTTTGTGAAAGTTTGGTCCTTCTCTTGCATGAAAAATATCCAACATTTACGAGAATAGTCGTCAACAAATATAACATAATACCTATGTTTTGCCATGGATGTTATCGAGAATGGTCCACACACATCTGAATGGACTCTCTCTAGAATATCCTCGGATCGACTGTCTCTGTCATGAACGGAAGACTTGGTGTATTTTCCCAAAGTACACCCCTTGCATGTATCAACTTGTTGAAGCGTACCTTTGGGAAGACCAGTAGAGATCTGATGTAACATATTCAAAGCCCCATGATGGAAGTTGCCCAATCATCTGTGGCGCAACTCGCCAACATCTTGGATCTGCACCCTTTCTACTTTTGTGCTCAAAGAAACATACTCCTCTACCTCCAACTTATAGATATTCTTCACTCGAATCCCTATCGTCTTTACCTGACCATGGTTATGTGTCGAAGGAATGCCTTTCCTTGCGAGAAGATCACATCATAGCCTCTATACTCAATCATGGCAACAAATACCAAGTTCTTCTTCAGCCGAGGCACATACATAACATTCTTCAAGTTGATTGGATCCCCATGCTCCCTCTGTAAAGTAATCATGCCCAATCCAGTAACATTATACTTCCCGTTGTCACCCATCACGATATGCATCTGGAGATATTTCTCCTCTCAGTCACTTAATAACTCTTTGTCGCCAGCCATGTGGAATGATGCTCCATTGTCTAAGTACCATACACTTCCCATCATTGATGATACCATGCATGCAATGAGGGAAAAGTCCAATTCGAATTAATAGGACTTCTTCTTGAACTTCTTGAGTGGACAATTTGTAGCAAAAATGGCCCAGCTCATGAAAATGAAAGCACTTAACTTTCGTCATGTCTTTCTTCTTACCTCCATGATAAGAATCCGATTTGGAATGGGAAGCTTTCGCTTTCCCCTTCTTCGCCTTAATTGCTAAGGCACAATTCTATTCATCATTAGTCTTTGATGAAGAGCCATCCTTGGTGTTCCCCCCTAATCTCCTCCTGCATGAAATCCAACCACAGTCATTCCCAATTTGGCAGCTTCTCCCGACCATTGATATAGTTTTGATAACTAGGCCAACTCTTTGCGAGTCCTAGAAGAGAAAGACTCACCATATCATCGTCTGCAACCATGATTCCAACAATTCCAAGTTCATCAAAACATTGAGTGAACTTGGTCAAGTATTTTGGAATAGTCTCACCTTTCTCCATTTTGATTTTTTGAGGTTTGTCCTTCAGTGCCAATTACCTTTGGTCACTTCTGTTTTGATAAAATTTCTTCAATGCTTTCCACATAGCATACAAAGTTTCCTTGCCATGGAGACTCCAGGAAATGTGGTCTCAAACTCCCGCAAGGATTATTTTCCTTTCCTTCACCACACACTTCTTCCATTCAGCCAAATTATGTGCATTCGATAGTGTTGGCTTAGGAATTTCTTGATCAACAAATTCCTTCAAGCCATTATCCTCTAGCACAACCTCCATTTTGTCCTTCCAGGCTATAAAATTCGATTTTCCTTCAAAGGCATAATCGAGCCACAAACCGTAGAATGCCATCTGTCGATCCTGAGGTATGTATTGCAAATTCGAATTTCACCTATAACCCAAAACTAAAAACTTTGAAATCTCCTCTAGTATACTATTCTCAGCTCCGATACCATGTAGAAAATCCTGTAGATTCACAAGCTCACGCAATTTACTAAAGCACATGACAAGAATCTACTTCTACTTTCAACCAGCGGAAGCCAATAGATTGATGAAAGCAATAAGAACAGGAAGAAGACAAATTGATGGCACATAACACAAGATGCATCTCGGGAAAGCCACTGCTCAAAACCCCACTATCTATATTGCATATATCAAAAATATGAGTGAAGATACAATGCTTGTTCTCACTAGAACAATTCCGCACAAGTATGCTCAACTCTCTTAGCTCACAAGTAAGCTCAAGCTAAATCCTTATCCTATTTTGCATCTCTCCAAGCCCCTATTTACTTGCTCAATTCCTATGGATGAATAGCTCATATTAATGGAATCCAGTGCTTCGGAAACTGCACAATCCAAACTAGGTCCATTTCCATATTGCATGCATGATCTATACAACTCAATAAATAATACCAATGATAGTACACTCTCCCCGCACTCTAGTCTCAGCTGGGTCTTTCTCTGAACCGACATGCACGAGTTTCCCATGAGGAAATCTTTAGTTAACTAGAGTAGCACTAGTGGGTGCATTAGTGCACCAACTGATTGTTAGTCCTCTATTAGTTCCAAAAATAATTTAGAACTAATTTAACTTAACTTAACTTAGTAAACTGAGTGATCTAATTTCCAACTCACTTTAAACTCATATTGGACCCCTAAAACTTAGGGAATTTTGGCACTCTATAATTTTTGTGCCAATTCATGAGTGTCTTAAGATCATTTCGTGGCATTCCCAAATTTAAGGATTTCATAGCTCATACTATTTTAATAGTAGCAAGTTTTGGGTAAGGTTGCAATTAAACCAAAAGGCTTGTCATGACAATCAAGAGCATTGTCTTTGTGGTGAACAACTGGAGAATTACTTGAAAATAGAGGAGACAAAGGTTCAAAACATATCTAAACTGTTGTTGATTTCAGTACCAAGGTTATTGTGAATAGTGAAGGTGGTGAAAGACTTCCCCAAGTGGTAGAAGGACTTCTTTTCCTATACCTAACACATAAATTCCAATTCAGGAATTAATCCTCATAAAACATATCACAACTCTTGATATTGGGCCAATGCAAACACTAGGTGAATCTAAGCTTGACTTTGATATTGTTGATGGTGAATTTGAGAAACTAGGGTCTGCTTGTGTTAATATGGCGGTGGTGCACTCATTATTGATTATGGACATAATAGAATAGTTTCAGACAACTTATAAGCTATAAGAAAGCACAATGCACATCATTTTTTGGGTGCTCATCTATTCTATGCTCAAGGTATTGCGTGGGGTTTTCTAAACCTTATTCAAACATGAGATGGATGTCACAACTAAAAACAAGGGATTTAGTGGACATTTTCACCCTTCTACCTAGTTAACTTCTGAGACAGTTTTTGGGTAAACGGGGATGAGTTCTAAAAATATGAGAGAGGTTATGGTTAAGAACGGATTAAGGAACATTAACCTTTTTCATTTTCCAACAAGTGTTAGAGATTGGGAGAATAAAATGCATCTTTGAGTCTCAGTTTTCAGGATTTAAAATTTTCCTGTTTAACACATATTTGTCAAATGAAGATCTCGGGTAAATAGAGACAAATCTCAAAAAATTGAGAGGTTTTTTCTTAGAACAAGCTGATATACAAAGACCCCCTCCAAATTTTATACAAATGTCATGATTTAGGAGATACAAGCTCCTGAAATGATCCGCAATTTTCTGTAGTCTTGCCCATTTTTTCATGGCAGGCAGTTCCAAACTTCAATGTAACTGCCGCTATCTTTGGAAATTTGGTTAGATTCAACATCCTGAGCCTAGGGGAGAATTATTTCCTATATATTATTGTAATTTTAATGTGTAAAGGGTTGGATTTGGGTGAATTGTAGAACTGTTATGAGCTCCTAGAGCTGTTGTAATCCTTTTCCTGAAATTCAATAAAATTGGGTTTTGCAAGCTTGGATTCAATCTGCAGATATTCTTGTGCTATATTGGATGGTGTTTTTATTCTTTGTGTATGTATTTCTTTATTTTCTAGGTATTTCATATCTATTTATATTTTAGATTGAGAAATGTGTTAGAATTCATTTTCACAATGCTCTGATTTCTATCTTCTAACATCTGTCTGTAAAGTCTTCTGCATGTTTTCGAGGTATTCTACAGCTCAGACCTTGATGCCCCACTAAATGTTTCTCTTTCCATCCCACTGCAATGAAAACCCTCTAATTTATATGTCTATCTTACCTCTGTTGACAAATTCTAGAGTGGATTTCCCAGATTTGTTTTCATTTCATACCTCTTGACTCCCTGCCCAATGGATCCCTTGGCTTGTGTTGTAAGGAATCAGATTCAATCATTTTACATTTTAATCCCTAATCTAGCCCCCTGAGTCAAATAGATGTCAGATCTAGTAATTGATTTAGAGAGAGCTGTCTCTTAGGTTGGAAGTAGCTAGTTTGAAATGGTTACCTCTATGGTTCCTCTCCTAAGCCTGAAGGTAATTACAGAGCGTTAACAGGGATAACATATACATGACTACAGAAAGACTTCCAACTCAAAATTCCTAAGGTAATTAAGTTAATTAAACTTAATTAACTATTTACAAGTTCCTATTAGAATATAATTCGATTTTAATTCACAGTTTAATTCAAGGACAAATTAAACTGGAATTTCTTGTTGCCATTTCTCAACACTTTACCATGGAATCGATTCCTGCTAACAATGTGTTTCAATGCACATCCGATCCTAATAATTTTAAATCATTGTGTGATTGTCAATCATTTTAACATGCCAAATATTTTATAATTGCTCCAGAATTTTCGCTGAATAGTGCAAAGCTCTGTTGGAATCAGATTTACAATTTTTTTAATTTCAGTTTCGATCTAGGTAGCCATGGATAAGCCTACACTTTAGCTCATTTCGTAACCTTCATTCATGCAATGTGTGAATGCATTCATTGTTTTATTATGATTTTGTGTTATGCATTGGAGTTACAAAGTTTTGTTTTTATATGAATTTTTTTATTGTGTTTTTAATACATCCCTTTACTTTTTACGTCTAGTGAGTTTTTAAATGGTTTAAGTTTTTTATTGGTCTAAAATTCTATTTTACTTAAAAATGAATTTTTGAATAAAAAAATAAAATAAAAAATTTGTAAAACGAATCTAATTAGGAATTTTTATTTTTTATTTATTTTTTACTTTAAAGAATTATCTTTAGATTTTTTTTAGAAAAATCTAATTAGATCTTATTTTTTTCTTTAGAGAAAAATAAATTAATTTAGTAAATTTTGAGACAAATCCAATTGAGTTTTGGATATTAAATTCTGAGTATATTTAGAATGAATAATGAACTTTAATCTCCTATCCAATCTTAGATCTATGAGTTTTATTGCAAAATTTCAAAGCTAACATTATTCAATTTTCCTTTCTGATCTTGAAGGTTGCACAAGGTGCACGAAAAGAGCATATTTAAGAATTTTGTCAACTCCTTTATTCTTTTGAAATCTAAAATAAATAAAAAAACAAAGTAAAAGGATTTGATCTCTAACTTCAAATTTTGGCTCCGAAAACTCTGTTTGTTCTCCTCTCCTTCTAGATTTTCTTGCAAAATGATTAATAAGTGATGCGGCTCTAATTGTACCACCAAAATAAAATTGCAAGTAAAATAGAATCTAACTTTAACAAAAAAAAACATAAAAACGTCACCAAACTTGGTTTTATTTATTGATTTTGTCCTGCTCTATTGGAAATAGAAAAATTGGTTCAAGTGTATGCATATTTCCAGTGTAACCATGTGCGTAACAAGAGTAAACATATAGTAATGCTTAGGTTTGAAAAATATTCATTAAAGTACAGTAAAACATGAAAAACTAGTTGTTTTGATAATGCAATCAAGAAGTAAGGAAGAATGAAAGAGTGATGTCACTTGATCCCTGATTGGAACCATCTTTCAATAAGGTCATGAAATTGCTGATTCCTTTCTTGGTTTAAATAAATTTGAATATCCTCCTTTATTATGCATTCCTCAATCCTAGATTCTATTGTTTTCTCCCCATCAAAAGTATTGCATGATTGTTTAGTCCCTTCAACAAATTGACAAGAGGAATCAAAAGAGATTTGAAGATCTTCTTGAGGAGGTGGAGAGATAATAAATTTTTGAATGCAGGTAATTGTCTATGAATTACTCCAACTAGTTGATAATTCCTGCCGTGCACACATATTAGTATAAATTTTTGAAAAATTATTGAAATTTAAAATGAAAAATGATTTTAATGTGATTTTAACCATGCATATAAAAATGAATGCAACTATAATGAGTTGTCTAAACTTAAAAATTAACACCTATGTATACCTCCCAACAACGATGCCAAATTGTTGGGTGATTTAATTGTGAGTTAAATCCCTGTCATTTAATTTGTCAACCTAGGGTTTCGTAAACTGACAAGGTATACTTGGACTATATTTACTAGGTGGTTTTATTTTTTATTAGATTAATCTATTGCAATTGAAACTAAGAAAATAAATAAAACTAAATCCAAACCAAAGAAATTGAAATCACACTTGCATAAGAGAAATTACACCATGCTTGTATAAATGAAAATCACACTTGCATAAAAGAAATCACTCAACACTTGTAGAATTGAAAATTACACTACACTTTCATAATTGAAATCACACTTTGTGGACAGCAAATCATACTCACACTTGTATAATTGAAAGCACACTTCCTGAAAGGAAGTCACACTCACACTTTCATAATTGAAAGCACACTTGCTGAAAGGAAATGAAATGAAAAAACTATACCATGTTATCGATATATACAAAGATAGGAAAACTATGGGTTATGGGGGCCCTCCATGCCTCAATATGCACATCGAACAACTATCACATCTTGGAGATCATTACAACAACTTATAATTCATAAAGATGGAGAAAAGCTCCCAAAATATTACAATATGGATGAATACATAGATAGGATATACATTAGATACATGGGCTCCTTTGAAAGATGCCTCCCTATTTATACAAAAACTAGGGATAAATAATCAATAAATACACATCCCTCAAATATCTCATAATCCACATTTGTCTCAACCAATCTCCTAAAAATACAAGATATAAATCCTCTCAAAATTCTCTCATAGTTTTGATAAGGACACGTTTCAAAACCTCCATGATACTTCTCTTTTGAACATGCTTAACTTAATGATCCATATCTTCCTCAAATGTTCTACAAATCCTCATGAGTTGGTATTTGAAATTCGAATTTGTAGTTAGGAGGCCAAGTAGGACCCTTCTAGAATCTTCAAGTAGGCCTACCATATCATAAAACTCATAACACTTTTATATATATATGGAAATATGTTAATTTCCTAACATTTAATCACAAATTGACTTATAATACTTAAAATCAATGACTTTGGAAAACAATAATGATAAACCCATGTAATGATGAAAATGGTTACTTAATGTAAGGTTATGGAGTTATAGAGTTACAGAATGAGGGTAAAATGATGAAAACGAACGTGAAATGAATGACATTTTGGAGACTCAAAAACTCTTCCAAGTCAGAGAAATGATGAACACATATTCCTTGAAGCTTTGGAAGCTCCACTGATGTCTATATTGTCTTCAACTTCACACATTCAATTAATTCAAGCTCCTCCAACTACCTTAAATTTTCAAAACCATGCATCTCTTCCAAGTCAGAGCAATCACTATTTGTTATTTATGGAGCTTTGTAAGCTCCACCAAACCCTGTATGCTCTTTAGTTTCTTACAGTCTTTTACACTAAGCTCCTCCAACGACCTCAAATTTTCATAACCACGCTTCCGACTCAGAGCAAGAGAAAACCATTACTTTTCGAAAGATTGCAAGATCCACCGATCCCCTTATGCTCTTCGACTTCCCACATGCTCTTACAAAGAGCTCCTTCAGCGACCTCAAATTTTAAAAACTTGACAACTCTTCCAAGTCATAATAATGATAGATTTCTACTTTTCTAAGCTCCGCAAATCCCCGCATTCTTTTCAGTTTCCTATAGCCACATACATTAAGCTCCTCCAATGACCTTGACTTTTCAAAACCCGACAGCTCCAATTCTATTCCATTATGAATGCCTAGCCTTTTTAGTTCTTCAAGGCCGCATAACCTTTCTATTTTCCTCTGTTGACAACATTGCAATTACAGTTGTACGAGTGCCTGTTATAGCTCCAAATATCACTATTATGGTTTGTGATGCTGCATTCATGGCCTAGGGCAACCCCTCCTTCCAGACCTGGTCCAAAATCTAAAAAACAGTGTTTTATTCCCTGTACGCGACATTGCCCTGAGTTAAACGCGTGCATACGCGGGTTCATATATACCCAACCCGCGTATATGTATTAAAACACTTAAAAAATTATAAAACTCCTTATTTTCGGGCGGAGATCGCGGGTTTTACCTGCTGATCACCTGTTAGTACCCGTGGCCTCAACTGTCCCCAACCAATTCCTAACTAAAAAGCTACTTTGGAATTGGTATAAAATGACACCAAAGGGGAGGCCTAAAGGAGGAGAGAATAGAGAGAAAGGTTATTATACTGAGATTTCCCTCTGATCAGGTCTGAAGACCCTTGTGCCTTCTGCACTTCCCCCATTTTGTACAGGAAACCCTTGTTTCCTTGTGATTGGATGTTCATCCCTTAGTTATGACATCTTGGAGTGAGTATTGGAAGGAGACCTACTAGAGGCTTGAGGCGGGACGGATCCAGAAGGAGGCTAAGCTTTGAGCCTGCAGAAGTGGTTCAGGTGATATTGCTCTTTTTTGTACTATTCTATTTGTCTAATAAAGAAACACGTCTTGTTCCCGATATGCTTCTTTCTTTATGTTAATGATGTTCATGTTTGAATTTCATGTATGAATAGATGTCTAAAAGTTTATAACTAACTCCTTTCTTGTATAACATAAAGATGATTTTCACATAAAATCTTTGTCCATATACTGTTGCATTCCTTGGAATTGTTGTTTTTACAGGGCAAAGGAGCGGAAGGGACGTGAAGAAGGGTTTGCACCCTTGAGGAACTACCCAAACGTAGGACCTGAGGTATGTCCTTCTCACCTTAGAAATA
>APFE030328941.1:213654-233630 GCA_000404065.3 Pinus taeda
GCTCTACAAAACAAATGGGTGTACAGGATTAAGCATGAAGGTGACGAAAAGAAGGAGAGGTATAAAGCAAGACTGGTGGTGAAAGGTTTTGCCCAAAAATAAGGTATTGACTTCACTGAAAGTTTTTCACCTGTTGTTAAAATGTCATCCATTATAGTCATTCTTGGTCTAGTTGTTGCTTTAGACCTAGAATGCGAATAGTTAGATGTAAAAACTACTTTCCTTCATGGTGAATTGGAGGAAGAAATTTATATGGAGCAGCCAGAAGGCTTCATAGAAAAAGGCAAAGAAGGCCTTGTTTGTAGGTTGAAAAGGAGTCTTTATGGGTTGAAAAAGGCACCTCGACAATGGTACAAGAAATTTGATTCATTCATGTTGGAACATGGTTTTCAGAGGTTGGAAGTTGACCATTGTGTCTATATCAAGAGGTATGATCAAGGAAAGTATATCATATTATTGTTATATTTGGATGACATGCTTATTGTTGGGCATGATAAGAATAAGATAAATATATTGAAGAAAGATTTGGGTAGCAAATTTGCAATGAAGGATTTGGGACCAGCACAACAGATATTGGGCATGTAGATTATGCGTGACAGGAAAAACAAAAGGTTGTGGCTGTCACAAGAAAAATATATCAAGAAGGTGCTTGACAGGTTTAATATGAAGGATGCCAAGCTAGTTGGCACACCCCTTGCAGCCCACTTCAAGATGAGTACTGAATTATGTCCTAGTAATGACAAAGAGAAGGAAGAGATGAGCAAAATTCCTTATGCTTCAGCAGTTGGCAATTTAATGTATGCCATGGTATGCACAAGACCAGACATTGCATATTCAGTGGGAGTAGTGAGCAGGTTTCTTACCAATCCAGGCAAACAACATTGGCAAGCAGTATAATGGATTTTAAGGTATCTCAAGGGTACTAGTCATTATTGTTTATGTTTTGGTCAGGATGAGACTATGCTTGAAGGATTTATAGATGCAGATATGGCTGGAGATATGGATACCAGAAAGTCCACTACATGTTATTTGTACACATTTGCAGGTGCAGCAGTATCTTGGGTGTCAAGGCTACAAAGAATATTAGCCCTCTCTACAACAGAAGCATAGTACATAGCTGCAACAAAATCTTGTAAAGAGATGTTGTGGATGCAGCGATTCCTAGGAGAGATAGGAATAAAGCAGGACAAGTATGTGTTATATTGTGATAATCAGAGTGCCATTCACTTGGCGAAAAACCCAACATTTCATTCAAAAACCAAGCACATTGACTTAAGGTACCATTAGATCCGGCATGTGTTGGAGGAAGAACAGTTATCCTTGGAAAAGATCCATACAGATAGGAACCCTGCTGATATGCTCATTAAGATTCTACCACAAAATAAACATGAGTTATGTAGAGGCATGGTAGGACTCGGTGTGACTTGATGACTCTTATTTGGCTTCAAGTGGGAGAATGTTAAGTGTGAAGCCAAATTCACGGAGGATTCTAGATCAGATCTTTCTAGATCTCCAGGATTCTAGATCTTTCTACACTGCCATTTGTTTCTAGAATCACATGCGGGATTCTAGATCCTCCTACACCGCCAGTGGTTTCTAGATCATTCCAGATCTCCATCCGAATCACACATAGGATTCTAGATCCTTTTTCTGCCTCTATAAATTTGTAATTTCTCTGGCCAAGGATAGCAAGCCAAAGCCCAAGCTTGTTATGTAATACAAAGTGATTTTTGTTCTCCAGTGATTGTTTTATCTATTCCGCTATTTTTGATTAAGTAATCTTGTTGTTTCTCCATTTGTCTGTCTCTAAGTATAAATCTGTTGTGTGTTTTGTATGCTCTGGTCTAATAGCTTGGTTGGTTGAAATTAGCCGACAATGGCCCATTCAAATTCTTTCCTTGAATGTCGATAACTGTCACTTGATTGTCCGAGAAGGAAACACCCATCCGCCCTCTTCACACGCTTTTGTTTATTGCTTTTTTTTTTACTAAATTACATTTTAATTTTCTATACTCAAATTTTTTACTCCAATTTCTAATTACATAACCAAATTTTGAATCCAATCCATTTTGAAATTATTCATGCAAAACCCTCACAAATACATTTATCTCTGACCCTCTCTTTGGAGTAAATAACCCTTAACACCCGATTTCTTTGGTGTACACCCTATTCCTTCCGCGTATCTTTGCAAGTTTAGTGGCGATTGCTAATTTAATTTCGCCTAAAATTAATGAACAGAAAAGTGTTTTCAATAAGAGCACGAGTTATTCAAGAACATTCTGTGTTTTCAAATAATAGCACCAGTTATTCGAGAACATTCTGTTTTAATATGGAGTAGCATTTTAATATTTATATTATTATAAGTTAGTTTTTGTGTAAACCCGTTAAACTCTTTTCAAAAATATTAAAATAGTGAAACAAGTTATTCGAAAACATCTTTGTAATCCAGTTTTAAGGACAGAGATCCGGTTTAAGTCTTTGTATGTTTTAGTTTCAAGAAAAGGGTAGCGAGATTGCCGATGATTTCCCAAGTTCGAGTTACCTTCATAGGAATAGGAAGAGTGTCTGTCTGCTCTAAATTCACAATTCAATATAAAATATTCATATTTACAATTTAATAATATTAAACTTTTACTTACATTAATGTAAGCAGATGAAATCTTCCAAGAAGGAATCTGCTACAAGCTATTTAGCTGAATAGATTGGGATTGTTGTATGTTTTTGATGGAATTTGGTCGTGGACACAAATATTCCTCCTCTCCTACACGAGACACAATTCCTTGAAGATTGCTTCGTCGGTCATATTTCAATGGCAATAAAGACGAGACCTTTCTTGGGCATACTTCGGTCGGTGATGTATCATCCTTATATCAAACTGCTTCTCATTCACACAATCAGAAACGTAAAGCTTATTGTCCTTCAAATGTACGCTATGTATTGTTGACATATTTCCCACACAGAAATTTAGAGGCCTCTGAAAGTCCCTACGATCCCACACAAACACAGAGCCCTTTTGCTCTCTCATCATAATACCGTTCAAAATGAATCCACGGTTATCCCCAATATGGCTGCCCAAAATTGCATAGTCATCAACCATCATTTTGTTGAGGGATTTACCAACCTCAATATCCCAGACACGAACAGTGTTATCAATTGTGGAGATAGAAGATATGCCCATATCCCATACCATGTCAACTGATGTTACAGCGTCTTCACGGAGAGAAAGGAGTTTAACAAGGCTTCTTGTTGGGCTGTCTAAACCATTAGCGACATTCATATATCGGACTGGGTATTTTGATAATTTATCCAAATTCAACACAGACTCACCTGTATAGCAATTCCAATTCCAATCATAACCCAACCTTAAAGACTGCAACCTGTCCAACCCAAACTGGTGTTCAAATGATTCAACCCTTCGCCACACTCCTAGATCAACACAGCTATGTGACAGGCACGGTCCCAACTGTCTCCCTCCATCATCGTTCATAATAAACAAACTCTCTTTGCATTTTTCCTTCCATCCCACATCATAAATAATATCTGAAGAAAATTTAAGCTTACCTCTACGGTCCTGGTTAGGCTCGTTTAAGCTTCTGCGTTCACGTCCCCCAAATTCCTTAGCTGGCCAAGTCTTTTCATGTCTAGTAAATCTAATTAAATTTTGACGCAGGCAATCCAATTGTTCGTCTGAGGTTGGTGATTCCAATTCGTCTTTGCCAGATGTTGAAGAAGATGGCCACGCAGATTTGGCAACAGAAAATGATAATGATTTCTCAATGATTAACATCATTTTTTTCGTCAGGAGACATGCAGGAGCAGCCGCCTCTGCATAACCCCCCTGGGCAGGCTTTCCCCAACTTGAGAAGCCAAAATGGAATCCCTTGACTCCTCTACGTCGCCAGAAATTGAGGATAGCAATAAAACCCAACCCCATCCACGTCCAATGACTGCTTACAACTGCTACAACCTCATCTAATCCATAAGCCAATGAAGGACTCAAGATCTGAAGATTGTCTTTGAGATAATCCATTCCATCCATCACAGCAACAACCGTATAATTTCACTTTTAAAAACAGTGTTCAAAGAGCAATATGATAACACCAAGGGGGGGCGCTTCTAGATAATTCAAACACCTGCACCTGGTTATATATATATATCCACGTGGTAGACATAGTATCAAATTTGACATCGGTTTCGTGGCCCGAAATTTATGCGAGCTTGATGCAAACAGGGTTGCTTGACATTCCTTCGCTTTAGGAGGAGATTGTGACTTATGGTGGTGTATATGCTCGAAACCTGCAAAATTGTATATCTCCTTATTGTGTGACATTCGAAACCTGAAAAGTTGTATATCTGTTTATCGTGTGACATTCATAACCGTGTGGAAGGCATCCGTGAATTTATTAAGGTTTGTCCCAAAATTCATCTCATTCGTAACTTTTTGGTTATCGTGTGACAATAGTCCCTCGTGTCTGTGACGTGATGGCGACGTTGATAGTTCCAAAACTTTGACACGAAGCTCGTGTGATTACATCAGCGCAGGCGACATACCCTTTTGCCCAGAATAAGCGCAACCACGATTCCGCGACAGATAACATTTTCACAGTACCCACGTAAACTCTCTGAGATTATCAAAGTAGCCACGTAAATTCTGACACATCTCGGTTCAAGGTTTTGTGCACAACGTGCAAGCAAACCGTTAGCCTTAGACAAACTTGTAATTAATGTTTGTTTAGGGATTTTTCAAGAATGGTTGAAATTCAAAAGGTTTTTTGATATCTCGACTAGGATTTTCATAAAATGAGTAGGAATTTAGGAAACGTGATCGTGAAGATTTGGAAAGTTCAGAGTTTTTTTTCTAAATTTCGGCCATCATTATCGGTAAAATGAGTCGGAAACGTGACAGTTAAATGTTTATATGACGTTTTCATATCTAATGAAAGATCTTTTGAAGTTGGAAACGTGATTCCGAAAAATTAGAAAAGTGAAATGTTTATATGACGTTTTTGCAATTCATCAAAGTTACCATAAAGGACGAGTTTGTATCGCTGGCCTATTAATATTATTATTTTACTGATGATTTTATTTGAAGCATTACAAAAGGGACAATAATATCCTTTGACGTGCCATTTTCATAACATGTTATTTATGTATGTCTTATCTAATATTATATTTTTAATGTTTTTGTCTTCTTGTGCCAAATTTGATTTTTCTAGTTATTATATCTTTTCATATTACCTAAATAAAATTAAATGACACATGTTTAGAACATGTAAATTGATACTTTCAATTTGAATTTTTGAATCATTATATATACAATAAGTTTTTTTTATTAAGATTAATATAGTCATTTTTTTAACAAATTATTTATGGTCATTTGTCCCACTAGTGTTGTATGTGTTATCTTCCTTGTGTGTGGTGACTACCACATCCGTGTGGATTGCTCTTCCGGAAGCTGTGCATGTCCTGTTGTGTTGTATGTTTCTAAAATAGTTGGGGCTTTCTCCCATTTGACTTGAGACTTACTCCCACCCTCTCTCTTTGTTCTGAAAGAACCTTGACACAAGTAACACTAGCATTCACCAGGCACATAAACCTTGCTGTTCTAAGTCAAAGCAGACCATTGTCACGTGTTAACAAGTAAGAGCTAAGGCATATCTTTAAGATAATGGCAACTGATACATCATGCTAGATGGGACTCCTATACCAAATGGTGTGAGATCTAGTTGGGACTTCATACCGGGGAGATTCCGTGATGTTGGCGGGTTCAGCACCATCAACATTTTGGCACTAGAAGGAGGGCTAGATGACAAGCAGAGTCCTCACAATCTGTGTTGAATCTTCGCACGTCTATCATGGAGTTTGTTATAGTTCACCCTCCAAAATGTCTGTCCAACGGACATACATTTCACGTCGAGAGGGAGTTTTGGGATGACTTGTCACAAATCACATATGATGGTGAAGGTGAAGTGGCCTGGCCTGAGCACTTAGATGACTTCCATTTTCTCATGGAGAACGTGGAAGGTTTTAATGAAACAGAGGTTTGTTCCCTCCTTGCACACACACTTCGCGACCACCCATTGTGTTGGTGTGGCATACGGCCTCATAACTCCGTGCACTCATTCAAGCAATTCAATGATATAATTTAATCTATTTTTCACCATTTTGATCCTGAAGCACTTGATAAAAAAATGTTAAAACAATAGAAGATCCCGCATGAATCACCTATGGATATTTTGCAATGCTTCCATCTATTCATGTTTGAAGCTCTAAAAATTCAGATGAAATTCCAGTATCTCATAGACAGATTAGAATATTTTCTTACCAAATCACTTTGTCCCATGATGAGGTTGAAGTTCAAACCTCGCTCGACATACTTCGGTGATGGAACTGGGCAATCACAAGTGGACATAGTTGCTGTCACAAGTGACTGACGGCCTTCCCCTCATCAAACAACTCCACCACCACAGAGTGATGTGGGAGATCATGTGCACACGTCTGTTCAACTATTAGATCCTCCTTCCCTCACTACTCTCAATATCTACAAAAATTTGGTTGGGAAGCCCATGAGTTGTCATACACACTTGTTACCTCAACCTCCTTCTCCGCATTCTATTGATCCTCTGGATTGCACTGTCTTGTGTTCTTCCATTCTAGACTATGCATCTGTTGTGAGTCAGGATCAAGCCATCGACGAAGTTGATGTTGCACAACCAACCTACATTGTCATTCACGAAGAGTATGAATGAGCATCTAAGAATGAACCCACGGTGAAGGATGACCTCCTTCTGTCTGCACCTCCTCCACTTTTTCCTGACATTATTGGTGATTTTGTTATCCCTAATTGTATTTGTGTTAATCCATCCATGGATGCATCTTCTTCTTATCATTCGCAAAACACACTTGATGTTAATCCATTATTTAATAGCGGAGAAGACAAATCAATCATTAAAAATCCACTTCATCTTTCATCTGCTTTTTTTGGAAACATAGAGGGTGAAAATTCTTGCTTCTCATCTACCCCTCTACACAATTCATCAAATGATGAGGATGTCGACAAACATCCTAAATTTTCTGATCTTGGTTATCGTGATCTCTGTACTTCTTCATCTGATCGCGATGTTGATTCACTCATTGTTAATCTATTTAAGCCACTGGTCTCTAATGATCTATCTATCAACGAAGTGGAAGCCCCACAGGTTGTCGAGGCACTTCAGCCTGAGCTGATGGTTATGTCAGGCCCTCATTGTCTTCAGGCTAGTTCCACTTATAATCAGGAAATTTTTGAAACACCCGAGGCTCGTCATCACTCATCTATATGTACTGAAGATCAACCAAACACCCAGATTTCACTTCCTCCACTCAAATCCCATGATCCCATCGCTCAAGCTTTAGAGGAATCTTACACATTGAGTGTTCTTGCAAAGCACAATGTTTCAGTATTTATCATGTTTGCTTGCATGAAAAAGTACAAAGAGTGTGCATGTTTATCATCTACACGTAGTATGTCACAACACCATGTTAAGTGCATAGGATGTTTGTCTTGTGCATTCAATTTTTTATTTTCTCTGGATATTTTAGAACTTAGATCATGTTGGTGTGCATTGTTATATATTTTGTGTTTTCTAGTTCACTTGATTGTGCTTCTCGCGAACCATGCCTTCACCAACATGGGCTAGCCAATGCGCCAATTGCTGCATTGGAAATATCACTTTAAGTGAATAGGCCCATGCACTGTTTAGCGTAGGAGTAGGAGTAGTATTTCCTTCTTGCTTTGCTTTCCTTTTTAGTTTGCATTCTTATTTACTTTCTTGCTTGTTTTTCTTTCCCTTTACTTTTGATTTTTTCTTTTTTGCTTTCTTTTGCTTTCTTATACCTGTAGGTTAGTCTCTCGTGAAACCATGTTTGGCTCTCAAGATAAGCCGAGCGAATATAAGAGGAATTGTACATGTATCAACATCTGGCTATTTGTTGTCCTCTCTCTTTATGACGAATTTTTTGTCTTCAGTGGATGATGCCTTCATGGAAAATACGTTCTGTTCAGAGTAAGTCTTGGTGAAAACACAATGCTTTCACTCTAACTAGTACCACCTACTCTAGTTGGTTATTTTGGGTTAACCCTTGTCATCTCAGTCAAGTAAAGTAAGGTGAGGGGGAAAAACTTAAAAATTATGTCAGAGGTATACATAACATACTTCTTTGAAGGAACAACCTCTTTTGCATCTGAAATAAATAAGTCCCTACACACAGTTCATTGAAAAATGAAAAATGAAAATATGAAAATATGAAAATTTCAAAAAAATGAATAAGGCGAAAGAAGAGAAAGACTTCCTGTGCAGAGAGGTGATGCAAGTAACTCCATCGAGGTACTGACTAGGCTCGCTGGCAGCGAAGCGATGCTTGTGTTCATGCGTGACTCCATCAGGGTACTATCTAGGCCTGCTAGTAGTGAAACAACACCAGAGATGAAACTTAAACTCTGACTGTCATATTACTTGTGCACCCATATACCCCTCATCCCCAATCAAAACAACTATGTTGATTAGGCTTGGAATGTTTGCTGACTGATCAAGAGAATGGTAGGGACTACATATTTCAATCAAGCTAGTATGGAAACCACGATCTTCAAAGAATCAAACAATACTTCTCGAAAGGTTAGCCTCACTTTTCACAAAACAAGGTCCATTCAGAGAGCTGTAGTTCTACTAGTGTGTCACCAAGTGTTGTAGCAGCTACAACCAACCTCCAAAATTTTGGCTCGCTTGCAAATTTCGGATCCTACCTTGAATCCTATGATCGATTATCCTTGGTCACTTATTGGTAAGCTGATGATTTCGAGCTTCCCTCCTTGATCTTAAGAGTTGTTTATGTTCTCATCTTCATGTATCATGTGTCATATTTGGGCATAGGGGTTGTTGTTTGTCATGAAAATGGAATGTTGTCTTGCTTCAAGGAAATTTTGTGCGTATGAGGGGTTGTCATCACGTAGATATGTTTCACACTCACCTCATGCACTCATGTCACAAAGGTTGTTGCATCAAGAAAGGTATGTCTTATGTATTCTAGATTGTCTACGTTATGTCACTAATTTTTCGTGTGCAATCAAAGTTGAGTCCTATCAATGTTTGCATATGTTTCATTGATCTCACACTTAGCCATTTTCCAAAGCAACCTAACGTCATCCAGCTTCTCGGAACTGTGTGCTTTTCTTTTGCGCAGTGGTGTCCAAGTTGTCTTGTTTGTCTTACATACCAAAAATGCACAGATGGGCCTTCGAGGCCTCATTCTGACAACAGTCACTGTCCACTGAAATTGCGTGGATCTACCTCTCAGTGACTACATGAAAAGGTGACATGTAGAAATTGCTTCCAAGGAGTTGAGGAGAAGGACCGAGGAACTAAGTAATGGAAAAGATAAGGACCGCATGCAAACTCCGTCAGATGCATGATCATCTTGAGGGTAAATATGGTAAGTAAATAAAATCTTCTGAAGTACACCTCTTAGTTGAGTTTGCAAGACTACTTGTCATTGTCATATCATATAGTAGCTAGTATCATGCATGTGCGAAAACACGAAACGTCATCTCATGTGTTTCTTGTACATGTCTTTCTTCTTTTTTACTTGTTTGACCAACTGTTGTATTCTACATGTTGATTTATATGTCATGCTTGTGACCTCGTTCTAGTGATGTTAAAGGTTTTGTTTAAGTTTTGTTTTCCATGTACACATTTGTCGCACTCACACACAATGTTGTATGCATTTTTGTGCAAGCGTCATTGCGGTCGTTCAACAATCCATCATAAGTGTCACACTTGTCACTCACACCATCGGTCAGTCATGTTGAGCATATGTTTTCTTGATGGTTTGAGGCATCTTGTTGTCAAGTTATGTTGACTGTGTGTTCGCAAGGTCACAAATGCACAAATTCACTCGCTCACACACTTAGTCATTTTTATCTAGTTCTGACGACTGGACGACTGGATCACCGTCTAATAGCTAGACCCTCACCCTATAATCGACTAGATCGACTGTCACCCAGAATAGTGCAGAAGTGTCCAATAAGCCATTTTATCCTATGCTTCCCGCAAGCTGATAAATCAACCCTCCTGCTGGTCAATCGGAGAGTTTGACTGGGTTGTGACCTCGAGACTCACTCCCCTAAAAAATTGTATAGAAGCTGTAGACCTTTTCCTCGCCACTGACTAAGAAAACTACGCAGACAGGTCAGATAGACACCAAGTTCCCATCTCTGTCTCCCTCCAGAAATTGCGTAGTTTTTCCAGCCATCCACTAAGACAGTCAGTCGACTGCTCACCTAGAAAACTACGTAGCTTTCATGAGAAAGCCCCTTAGTAGCCCAACATCCCGCTCAGCTTAGAAACTATGCAGAGGTGTTTAGTAGGTTAGCGCCCAGTAATTGCACATTTTTTCTCTACAGCAACCCCGTAGCCTGCTACTATATCCCTCAAGGAATTGCTCAATTTTTATTGCCAAGCCATCCTGCAGCCCGCAGTCAACTCCCTCCAAGAATTGTGCAGTTTTTGCTACCAAGCCTCTTGAATCCTGCAGCCAGCTCCCTCAAGTAATTGTGTAGTTTTTGCAGCCAAGCCCCTTAGCTACCCACACTGCTTCCCTCAAGAAATTTTGCAGATCTTCCCTCCAGCCGAGCTAGATCCTGCAGACAATCACTGTTGATCCAACTTATCCATCTCTGTCTCCCAGTGACCTTTGTGAAAGTTTCACTAGCAGTGCTCGGAGTTCTCATTCAAGCTTGAAACTTTCCTTGTACAGTTTTTCAGCCTTATTCTCTCTCTTGATCACCTGAATACAAAAGAGAACGACCATGCATCATGGTAGACTAGGAGATTTATGGATTTGATGTCGTCTCGTCATGAGTGACTGTAGATATAGTTACATGAATAAACATGACGCGATGATAGATGGGATGAACAAGGAGATTACATGGAAAAGGACATGTTCATGAACGAACGAACGGATTGTGCATGCAAGGAGATGTGTTCGTGAACAAATGAACAGATGAACAAACGATTCATGCGAGGAGATGTGTTCAGAAATGAAAAACGATGTTAAGATGTGTTCATGGAAGGAAGAACAGACGAACATGCAAGGATGTGTTCATGGATGGATGAATGAACGAACATGCTAGGAGATATTTTCGCGAACAGACGAACATGTCAAGCATGCCAAAATACAAGCGAGGAGAAACGTGCACATGCAACATCAAGCAAACCCAATGACCATCGAGAACTCTGCAAACCTTGCCATTCGGAGGTGAAGTTGTGATACACCAATAGGACATCCATCACTTAGCAACACTACATCTTGACATCCACACCAGCAATAGCATGAACATACCAGCACTCTCATGTCGAGTCATGTCATGAGTCATGTCGGCCACATCACTGCTGTGGGTCATAATGTGTAAATCAATGTAATGTAACGTGGAAGTGCAAGAAACCCACATGTCATACGAAGAGTCATGTAAAGATGAAGAGTCAAATAAGTCAAATAGTCATGAGGGAAGTCGAACAATCACGAGGGCCAATTTTACCCTTGGCTATAAATACCCCCTCATTTATACATGCAAAGGTCATTTCACCTTAGCTCCTCCTACATAGCCTTGAGAATCTGTAATCTTTTCTTTGAGGAGCGAGTAGTGGCTTCAACGCCCCACCTATGGGGTTGGTGATGTATGGTGTATCGATGTGTCTTGGAACTTTTGCTTAATTCAGAAGCCGGCTCACAGGCCAACATGGTTTCACACATGTTGTAACTGTTTGTAAGAATTGATCTGTAACACTTGTAATACATGTTGCTTTAACCTGTGTTAAACAATTTAATTAATTCATCTTTTCTAATACATATATTAATGAAAATGTGATGTATAAGTTGTTAATGTTGTCCCTCCTGTGTTGGTTACCTCCTCGGAGATCAGACATAACTTTTCACGTAAACTTGTTATAACCACCATCGCACTCGCACGAACTGCCCCATTGGTGTTGTACATGTTATCTTCCTTGTGTGTTGTGACTGTCGCATCCATGTAGATTTCTCTTCCAGAAGTTGTGCATGTCCTGTTGTGTTGTGTGTTTCTAACAAAGTTGGGGCTTCCTCCCATCCGACTTGAGACTCACTCCCATACTCTCTCTCTATTATGAAAGAACCTTAACACAAGTAACACTAGCATTCACTAGGCACGTGAACCTCATTGTTCGAAGACAAAGCATACCACTCTCACTTGTTGACAAGCAAGTAGTAAGTCATATCTTTAAGATAATGGCAACTAAACCATCATACTAGATGGGACTCCTACACATGTGTAAGGTCTAGTTGGGACTTCATACCGGGGAGATCCCCTGATGTTGGCAGGTTTGGCACCATCAACACCCCCTTGAAGTGGAATGTAATTATTGGTTACTTATCATTTCTAAGGAATAGGTATCATAACATTTGGTATCAGAGCTCCTGATCCTAGGGTTTAGCTGCTTCAAATCGTTCATCATAGAAATTTTGCTAGAATTTTTTTCCAGTGTGGTTTCAGATGGTGAAAGCTAGATAATATTGAGAAGACATCCCAAGGAATATCCAGTTCATGTTTCAGATCATAGTTTGCTATATTTATAGAGATATGGTCCAAGGAACATAAGGTTTTTTAAGGCTCCTAAATTCTTTCTCAAGTAGGCTTCTAAGAAACTCACACCATGTTGAGAAGATATCTTGGTGAACATCTGGTCCAAGTTAAAGATATTGGCTTGCTATATTTTTGGAGATATGATCCAAGGACGTTAAGGTTTTTGTATGCTCCAAAATTTAGTCTCAAACATGTCAGTTTGACTATTGTTCTATAACTTTTTCTATGAGGATTCATATAATGAAATTTGGAATATATTAAGGAGACATATTTGGGAATATACTATTCCATTTTTAGAATTTGGTTTGCTAAAAGTGAGGATATATACCCTAGGGAAGTTAGGGTTTGTGAACAATCAAGAAATAAATATGAAACAAACAAGTCATCTTGGTATTTTTTCTATATATTCTTATTTGGAAATTTTCAAGCTCTGAAATCTTTAGGAATTTAGGAGACATATAGAAGTACTTTATATACAAGTTCTAGAATTATATTTGTAGAATTAGACACATGACACGCTATACAAGTTTTCTCGTGTGAAGAGGAATGTACGTAACTTACTAGTGACCTAATTATTCCTTAGAAGATCCCTTTTTTTCTTTAGCTATAATAAAGAGGAGGGATATTATTATTTTCCAACATGCCTCCAAAGAAATCTACTACACCAATTAAATCCACTAAAAGCCTATTCTTGAACCCTGAGGAAGGTGAAGACTTGAAATTTAGGTTATCTCAATTAAAGAATAAAGTTAATGAAATAGAAGGTAGTATGTTGAAAAAGGTGGATTTCTAGGTTCTCAAGAAATATCAAAAGAGACATGGAAAAAAAGATGAATGGGAATAAGGAAAGAATAGAAATAGAAATTAATGAAAATATGGAAGGAATTAAAAAGAATATATAAAGAATAGAAATGAAGATGGATGAAAATAAGGAAGAAATACAAAAATCCATGATTGATATCTTGGAACGGTTTCCTAAAAGGGATGTGGAGATCCAAGGAAATCATGAAAATAAGGAGAAGCATGTTTTTGAGGATCAATATCATATGGGGAGTATGCTATCACATTGGAGAGAAAAAATGTTTAATCAGATAACCATACTCATGAATATTGAATCCAAGATCCACATCGTTAGGGCTTCAAGTCAACACCATGGAACTAATACATTATGAATATATATATGAGGAAATTTGTTGGTAATGATTATGTAAGATGGATATTTCAGATGAAACAATACTTTGATCTACACCATGTGGCATCCTTACAAAAGGTAAATATTGTATCCATTTTTTAAGAACAAGGCCAACATATATGATATCAATGGGCTTGTGAAAGAAAAAAGGATTGTGTTATATCTTGGTCTCTTTTTATATATAAATTGATAGCACATTATGCGGATATTAAGAGAAACACATTCTTTAGTCAATTGGAAAATCTTCATAAAAAATGTCTTTTCATAGAGCACATTCATCAATTCAAAAATTTGAGTCTCATAGTGAAGAACATTTCAAAGGATAACTTGATAGACCTATTTTTGGATACTTTAAAGGAAAGAATCCAACATGAGGTGCATCGCTTTGAACCAAAATATCTAGAGTACACTTTCAGCCTATCAAGGAAAGTTGAAAGTAAAAATATAAGAACTATAAAATTGATCGCTAATAACTATAGAGAAAATAAATCTCCCTTTCTTAAACCGACAAAGTTGACTCCTCAACAAATGGATGAAAGAAGAGAAAAATGACTATGTTTCAACTGTGACAAGAAGTATAGTAAAGGGCATAAATGTAGTGAGAGGAAATTATTCTACAAATACTGTGAAGATGAAGAAGATCAAGAAGTGGAAATCTCACAAGATTTACAACTAGAAGAAGCTACTCCAACAATATCATGACATGCATTAGCGAGTATCAATAATAATAAAAACTTTAAGATAAAAGAATATACCAAAAGGAAAAGTTTTAAAATATTAATTGATTTAGGCATTACCCATAACTTCATCAATTACAAATTGGCAAAATTTTTGAGTTTCTTTGTATATCCAACACTATAATTCCAAGTGATGATTATAGATGGAGGTAAGATAAATTGTGCAGGGAAATGCAATAAGATTAAGATGAATATGGGGGATTATTTATTGGTTAGTACCATGATTGCAATCTAAATGGGTGGTAAGGATGTTGTATTATGGGTCCATTGGTTACAATCATTGGGAATAGTGGCTCGTAATTTCAAATATCTTTTAATAAGATTTTTCTCAGAAGGAAATTAAATTGAGCTTATAGTTATCCAAGGGAAACTGAGTGAAGTGATGGGCTCTAATAGCATTTAAAAATTACTAAAAAGGGGACACGAGTGTGTAGTTAAGTAATTATTTTCATTATATGTTCAAACATCTATATTCTCTTCTCGAGTGGATGTTCAAAAAATTATCAACAATCATTCTAAGGTATTCAGAGATATGCCTAAGGGTATTCCACCTATTCGAGATCATGACCATGATATTCATTTGCAGCCTAGAAGTTTACCAACCAACATTAGGTTCTACATATATCCACATGCATAAAAGAGCAATATTGAGTGTATGGTTAAAAAAATGTTAGAGGAAGGAATCATTCATCCTAGCGAAAGTGATTTCTATTAATCAATGGTGATGGTTATGAAAAGGGATGGTTCATGTCATATATATCTAGACTCTAGACAACTCAACAAATGAAAATCAAAGATAAGTTTCTTATTCTTGTCACTGATGAATTTCATGGAGCAATTTTCTTTGCAAAGTTTGATCTTCATTCTGGATATCATCAAATTAGAATGAGGAAAGAATACATTCCCAAAAAATCCTTTTGAACACATTAAGGTCATTATGCATTTTTGATTATGTAATATGGACTTAAAAATGCACCTTAACATTTCAAAGTTCGATGAATTCTATTTTCAAACCCTTAGAGAAGTTTTACTAGTATATTTTAATGACATGCCAATTTACAACAAATCTTAGGAAGATCATGTTGAATATGTTGACATGGTATTGACACTATTGGAGAGAAAACAACTATATGAAAAGCCTTCCAAGTATGCATTTTAGATTCAAGAAGTGGAATATTTGTGTCATATTGTATCACACGATGGTTTCAAGGTGTATCCTAACAAAATCAAACTATGAGGGAATGACCAATCCCTAATAACTTGAAAAAACTTAGAGGATCCTTAGGATTAACTTGATATTACCTCAAATTTGTCGAGAATTATAGTAAAATAAAAACACCTATAACAAAATTATTGAATAAGGAAGCATTTTCTTGGACTAAAGAAGTAACCAAAGTATTTCAAGAAATTAATGATACTATTTATACAACTCTTGTCTTGTAAGCACCTAACTTCACAAAAATATTCATTATGGAGTGATGCCTTAGGCCATGGCATTGGTGTAGTTTTGATGCAAGAAGGAAGGAAATTTCCTTTGAAATTAGTGAACTTAAAGGAATTTACCTACTCAAAACCCTATGAAAATTAAATTTTGGTCATACTAGATACAGTTACGAAATTGCATCCATACCTAATAGAAGACACTTAAAAGTAAAAATAGATCATGATAGTCTGAAGTATTTCTTGGAGCAAAGACTATCTTTAGAAGAGTAACAAAAATGGGTTATAAATATTTTGGGTTATGACTTTGAAATTATCTACAAAAATGAAAAAAATAAAATATAGTGGCAGATGTACCCTAAAGGAAAGAGGAAGACATGAATGGTTTTTATATGTGCTATTCCCATTCCATAATTTCACTGGGTGGAAGAAGCAAGGATAGAATGAAAACAAGACAAGAAGATATGCAAGATCGTTCAACAACTACAAGAGGACCCTGATATACTAGAAAATTTTACATGGAAAAATGGTTTGTTATGGTATCACTATTGGTTATACTTATGTAATAATTCTCAACTCAAATAGAAGATCTTATTAAAATTACACACTTATCCTACACGAGGACATTAAAGGTTCTTGAAGACATACCATATGATTAAGAAATATGTTTTTAGGAAGGTCTTGGATAAGATGTGCAAAATTTTAATTCATACTTATGCAGGAACACAACAAAATACAGAAATACCCATATACATAGAGATGCAACAGAAAAAAAAATTCATTTCATTAATATCAAAGAACTGAAATACGCTTTCATACAGAAATGGAAATAAACTAGCTCCGACGATGGTAGCTTACTTTTAGGTCCCCATACTACTACTGTAGCCCTTTATTGTTATTAGTGCAAACCCCTTATTGTGTTGTTGTGCCCATGTAAATCCCAATATTGTTATTATTGTGCCCCATAGAAGCACACTATTATTATTGTTGTGCCCTTACAATATTATTGTTATGTAGGCTCTAATTATATTGTGGCACCTTAGACTCCTATATATAGAAAGGATGGCTTGTCATTTGTATCATCCAAGAATTGTTCATTTGTGTAATGTAAAGGAGGTTGGCCCCTCGAAGAGGCTAATTTTGAAGTCATTCATCTATATCTTCTTCTATTTTGTGAGTTGGTTGCATAACATTTGGAATTAGAGCCTACATAACAATAATATTTTAAGGGCACAATACTAAAAATAGTGGGTCTCTATGGGGCACAATAATAACAATATGGGGACTACATGGGCAAAAAAATGAAATAAAGGGGTTGCACTAATAATAATAAGTGGCTACACTAATAGTATAGGGACCTAACATGCCCCTATCCTTCAAAAAAGTGTTATCCTCAATGATTGAGTAGTTCTGGATGCTTCTGTATAAAATTCTCATCCTCCCATGTGGAATATTTAGCAAGTGAGTTCTTCCATTTGATGATATACTCTAAAATTGATCGATTTTGTAGCTCTTGGGTTCTTGTTTCCATGATTTCTTAAGGTTCCAATATGATTTTTCCTTCCTTGTCAAGTTCCATCAATATTGTTTGAATTGGGAGATTGTCACCTATAACCTTCTTTAAGCATGAAACATGGAGAACTGGGTGAGCTCAGGAAGATGCAATAAGCTCCAATTTGTATGCCATAGTACCAATATTTTGCAACACCTTGTAAGGACCATAATACTTTGGTGATAATTTATTATCCTTCTTAGCTTGTTTGAGGGGAATTTGCTTATATAGTTGTAGCTGTAAAAATACCAAGTCACCTACATCAAAACTTCTTTTGCTGCGATGTTGATCTACCTGTTGTTTCATTCGATTCTGTGCCAAGGTGAGGTTATCCTTTAAGAGTTGGATAACTTGTTGTTGATTCTCTATGTGATATTCCACTACTCGAACCTTAGAATGATTGTCCAAGACTTTTTGGATATCTGGAGAAATAGATGATTTCACTGTGTGAACCTTTGGTGAATATAATTGTGTAATTACACCCTATTGTTATTTCTTTAGAAGCTTTGTCATGCCAATAGAGCTGATTATGTTTCCTGGATTTCCTGGATTTCCTGCGATGTAATGTCAAGTGACCAGATTGTAGTGCACCTACCAAATCATCTTTGCACGATCGCTTGAAGGAACACAAAGGTGTCCTAGGTGGCATAATAGTGTGTCCTAGAGGTGAAAATTTGGAACTTGATTGCCTTCTAAGAGTGTCTGGTATGTGTTGCCAAATTTTGGATCACTCTTGTAAAGATGTGGCCACCTCACAGTCTCATGCCCATAAGAGTCGAGCACAGTGGTCAGTTCCATGACTAGCGGTTAGTTGAGGTTGTCTGCAACAATGTTCAAATGGAACTGGTGCATGTATGTGGACCATTTATCATGGTGTTGAGCCTCAAACCTGTACCTTCCTATAAACCCTCTTAGCCTTCTTTCTCCACTCACTCCATTCATCCAGTTGTTAAATCATTGCATTATAGTTTAAAAAGGACTGTTTATATGGTTTTCTGACTATACTTATGACTGTTGTTTGGTTTAGTTTTTTTGTTCATGAAGCTGCGGAAACTTGTCAGTTTCTGCAGCCAGCACAGGTTTCCGCAGCCAGCACAGGATTCCGCAACTATTTTGTTAAAAGCTGTTCTCCAGGTATCCTCTGAAGAAACGAGCTACATGGGCAAGCTCCAGGTGGCGGATACATGGATCGTGTCCCTTCAAATCGACCAAATCATCCATGAGAGGCCGCGGTCAACCAAAGTCAAAGACAAGGCCAGCCAAAGAGTTCAGTGGTGGCACGTCAATGTTTTGGGCACGTGAATGATACGTGGCATAGTCCTCAGCTCACGAAGGCACCAACACACCTCAAGATCATTCCTGAGACCTGAATCTAATAGCCAACCACTCTGAAGATTTAAGAAACACAATGACAGTTACACTAGATCTCGGCTGAAGAGATCTACGTGTCTTTAGTAACGCAGTTAATAGCGTAGAAGTTGTTAGTTAGCTTTAATATTTTGGCATTATAAATAACGCGTCATTGAACGCTAGGAAGAAGCTTTTTGATATGTATGAATCTTGAACTGTTTATGTAATTCCGCGCTGCTGGTTATCTTATCACCCCACTGTTTTATATGCTGCTGTTTTAATACATGAGAAGACTTTTCTGAAGTTAGCCATGTGATTATTTGATTGGCTGAAGTGGCAGAGGGCCCCTGCACACTGAAGCCTTATAAAATGTTCATTTAGTTTCATTATGTTTTTGTTTTTATCATTACATAATATGATGTTTTATATTTCTGTTGTTCATATCTTCACCTTTATTTTCTTAGAGCTGTAAACTGATCAATGTTTTTCTGCAGGTTTTCTTAGGCAGCCCGCGCAATTTTTCATCTTTTTGATAACTTTTGGCATATGAGATCATCTTGTCCTTCCTGCTAACTCTCATTTTCTGAAGTTTAAATTCAGCATTGTCCTTTTCAAGTTGTGATTTTCTTATTTGTTTTTTTTGCTATTTAGATATCATACTACTCATCAATTTATGGTTTCTTTCTGTGGTCAAAGACTATATCAGCAAGAAATCAGAATATTACTAACTGTAGTGTGATTTAGTTGTCATATTGCTTACTCATGGTTGCTTTCCATAAAGTAGATTGAGCTGAATGGTAAAGGACTAGAAGAGTTCAAGTAGTGTGATTAGTTCTTTTATGCAATTTAGATTTAGATATCATATTGCTTGACATGTTCATGATTACATCCCCAAGGTAGATTGAGCTGAAGGGTAAAGGATTTGAAGAATTCAAGTAGTGTGATTAGTTTCTTTTATGCAATTTACTTTCTTGCCATTTAGATATCATATTGCTTAACTTGTTTATGATTACTTCCCATTAGGTAGATTGAGCCGAAGGGCAAAGGATCTGA
>APFE030328944.1:0-44081 GCA_000404065.3 Pinus taeda
TTTCTATATCATTTAACAAGTAATCACCTTGATAGCAATCTCTTAAGGCACTGGTCTGCTAAAATCAAATTCATCTAGTGCTTATCTTATTGTGTCTCGTGTCTCCCAACCAACTGGTCGACAGTTGGTCTTCATCATCTCACAGGGTCTACCCCCCTTAGCCGCGGGAGACAGGCTTAAACGGAGGGATCGGGGATCAGAGTGACAGCCCCCGGTCTGAGCATTGCCGTGCCAATCCGCGCGACAACAACACCAGTGGCTATATGTTGGTTGTTAGAGCTCCAGGTTAGCCTTATGGAAATCCTGAGACCATTCCTGTGGAAGAAAAAGAAGGGAGATTAGAACTGCGCTGAAACCAAAGGGGTTAATTTACTAGCTTGGAATTCCAAGAAGAAAACAAGAACTAAGATTACTTGGGCGAGTGGATTCGGCATGAAGAACCTCCAATGTTTCCAACTGAAATCATAGCACTTGCATTACTTGCAGATGTATAAAGTAGGGGCAAGAATAACCACCTCGCTACCAAACTAACCCCAATTTGTCGCAAGCCCTGGCACAAACATGGACACTCTAGTGCAAACATGGACACTCTGGCACAAACATGAACACTCTGCAACAAAATGTGGCAACAATAGAAGCATACAGTGGGGGTACCGGGTATGGTTGCAAAGAACTTGGCTCTAGTGGCAGAGTGATAAACCAAAAGAATGGAAGGTGAACTGAGTAAATGGTTAGGGTTTGAATGAAATGCCATAAGTCGTTGATGAGGGAGAAGAGATTTGGATCGTTGGAGTCACATCACATCGGCCACAGTCAGGGCCAGGTGACACCATACCCCATTCACATGGCCAGGATGCGGGTAGCAACATAGTTGGAGGGGTGGTGATACTGGGGTATAGTTGAAGCATTGAGCGAGAGTTTCATCCAGGTGAGGGTTTGAACATAGTGTTACACAGAGTAACCCCAAGCGAGGAAGGACCATTGATATGCACGTTTAACATTAGGAATAAATGTTTGTATATGATTAATATCCTTGGAACAAGGGTGAACATATAGCTTAGGGATTTTGAATAGATTAAAGGGCGTATAGTGAGAGGAAGCCACATATGTAGAGCACTATAACCCAACTTAGATAGATAAGGCTAGATCAAGCATGAGGTTGGTCTGAGCGCTAAGCAGAGAAAGCAATAACTCTAAACACAAGTTAAACCAAGATAGGGACTGCCATATGCATGATGTTAGATACAAATATATTCATGCCATGTTGTTATGCAATGTCACATGGTTTGGGTTCAAGTTCGGGTTCGACAATGATTAGGTTTGATTTGAGTTCGAAAATTTTGATGAGGTTCGTCATTAGGTTCGTGTATATATATATGAACCTATATTAATTTAAAATGAATTATAGGATAAAATAGTAAGAAATCAACATCAGTAAACATAAAAAATGATATATCGAACATGGAACCTGCAAGGATAAATTACAAGCTTGAGTTGTGACATGAAGTTATGAGTTTTGATCTATAGACTTGGTCAATGGCTATGAGGTTCGATGAGGTTCGTCGAACCTCAATTTTTTTTCAAGGTTCGCCAAAATTCGAACCTCAAGGTTAAAGTTCGACGAACCTTGTGACATAGCTGTTAGGTAGAAAGTTAAAAAAAAAATACCAAAGAAGGGATGCACCATATGCAGTGCTAAAATTATTAATTTAAAATGAATTATAGGATAAAATAGTAAGAAATCAACATCAGTAAGCATAAAAAATGATATATCGAACATGGAACCTGCAAGGATAAATTACAACCCTGAGTTGTGACATGAAGTTATGAGTTTTGATCTATAGACTTGGTCAATGGCTATGAGGTTCAATGAGGTTCGTCGAACCTCAAATTTTTTTCAAGGTTCGCCAAAATTCGAACCTCAAGGTTAAAGTTCGACGAACCTTGTGACATAGTTGTTAGGTAGAACGTTAAAAAAAAATACCAAAGAAGGGATGCACCATATGCAATGCTCAAATTTTGCATTCAGGTATAATGAAGTGTGATTTGTAGGACAGGTATCTGACATGATACCTGTTCGGATTTTTACTTTCACGAAATGTCCCTCTTGGAGCAATATGTCTTTCACCATCTTCGAGAGTATCTTAGAGCCACAAAGGTCTTTTCCTTGAGGTAGAGGGATCACCAAGCAGTGGATCAATGGGATCCATCAGGCCTTCAACATTGGGCATAGGTTCATCCTGTTTTTTTGCATCATCATCATCATTATCCTTCCTTGGAATGGGGAGAACTATGGCTTTCCAAAGGGCAGTGTCTTCATTAAAGGTAACATGATAGCTTATTTCCACATCCCTTTGACTAGGCACATAGATTCTATATGCCTTTGAATTTTCATAGTAGCCCACAAATATACCTTTCTTCCCAAATGCTTCTAACTTGTTTCTTTTCTCTCTAGGCACATGAAAATACACAGGACAACCAAAAATTCTAAAAGGAGAAACATTAGGTTTCCTACCAGTGAAAACTTCTTTGGGTGTCTTCAAATCCAGTGCTTGATGTAGGCTCCTATTTTGAACATACAGAGTAGTGTTGGCAACTTCTCCCCATAAGAAATTAGGAAGATCTTGATCATGGAGCATGGCACGGGTGGCTCCCATGATTGTTCGATTCTTTCTTTAAGCAACTCGATTTTGCTCAAGAGTGTATGGAACGATTGTCTCCCTCTTAATGCCAGCCTCTCTGCAAAAGTCATTGAATTCATTTGATTCATATTCGGTTCCATTGTCGGCCCTCGAGATCTTATTCTCTATTTGATTTTCCACCAAGGCTTTGAAAGAACAGAATCATTTGAACACTTCATCCTTCTTCTTCAAGAAATAGATCCATGTTTTGCGAGAGAAGTCATCCACAAAAATTGCATAGTATAAGTTGTGAAAATTCTATCGCTGCAGCGACTGATTTACTTTTCCTACTTATTTCATCATAATTTATTCATAAAATTACTTCAACAAACATTAAAATAAATACTACTGCAGATATCACATCATAATACAGAAACAAAAATATGCACACATTGACAGAGTTATTTTGGACTAATGTCCCCGGAAAAACCCAATGTGGGAAAATCGGTGCAACAAGGGAGGATTTTATTATTCAGCATTGTACAACAAGGTGCCAAACTAGCTTACCCACAGATAGACAAACTTCCAGCACTTTCCTAAACCCAGTGTAGGCCCTATTGACCTTTGCTACAGCCTGAAACCCTCTGCGTCAGCCTATTGAGGCTCTGCACAGCCTCTTTGGGCTTCTGCATCACTCTTGCAGCCTCTACGTGGATGATGCAGGCCCTTCTGGCTCTGCGCAATCTCTCCTGCCTCTGCGTGGCTTCCTCTGGCTCTGCGTCTGCCTCTTCCGCACTGATCTCTCGTCTCTCTGTTTCGTACTTGTTGCCTCCTGACTGCTCTCCAGACCACTGGTTCAATTTTTCAGCAAACCCCACTCCAGAAATTGAATTGACTGGTCTCCCTCAGTGTGTTCTCCAAGTGCCCCTCAAGCCTCCTCTTATACTTTTTCTGTTGACATCTCAACGGCCGAGATTAAGTTCCTAATCAATGGCTAAGATTAGATCCGGCTTGATCCATGTCTTTTGGACCATTCTAACAGATCCATATTAATACACATTAATATTTTATTTTCCCTAAGTTTAGACTCAGGGACTCCATTAAAAATATTAATTATTTTAATATCTCCTGATCTGTTTAGAATCTGCCCAAACCCTTTCTAGGTATTGGAGATCTCATGTGCCCCAACCTCTCCACCAAATTTCGTGGCTAGAGCACATCCGATGCTACCCCAAATCAACATAAGTATCCTCCCAATGATGTTACGAGCAACATACCAAATAGGTCAGAATGGACCAATTGAAGAATATCGGTATTTTGGCTTTCACTTGAAGGGAATGGCCCCCTTGTAAATTTCCTAGCTGCACAACCCTGACAAGTCGGGCATACCTATGACCATCTTCCTTACCCCATGTAAGGCTTTGTAATGTAAGTGGGCGAACCTTCGATGCCACAGCTCAGATTGAAGTGAAGCATCACAAGTCAAAGCTCCCAAAGGACTTCCTCCAACATGATAAAGACCATCAACCTTAAATCCAAGTGTGAATGAATCTTTAGGGTTTCTTTGGCAATAAGTACCTTTCCATCAATGAATGCTACCATGAAGCCTTTATCTTCCATTGCAAAAATAGACACCATGTTCTTCTTCAAATCGGGCACATACAATACTTCTTGTAGATGAATGGTTTGACCTTGATTCAAGTGGAGAGTGACCATAACTATCCCTTTCACAGGGTAGGTGGCATTGTCTCCAAGTATGATCTCTAAATTAGTCTTCTTTTCAATCAAATTTGAGAGGGCCTCATTGTACCCAGTGAAGTGCCTTGAGGGTCCACTATCAATCAAGTAATGATCCAAAGTATCCGGAGGAGAGGCAGTAGACAAAGCAGAAATAAGATAAAACTCCTTTTGTTTTTCTACAATCATACCTGGAATTTCTTGATCTTTTGGGAGATTGACCATTTCCATGTCGAGTAGCGAGAGCATTCCTTTTTCCTTTATTGTTGAACTTGTTGTTCCTTTGATTGCCATTGCCTTTGAAATTGTTGTTGTTGTTGTCATCATCCCTTAGAGAATTCTTCTTGTAAGAACACTCTCTAGCATAGTGGTCGAACTTGTTACTATTGAAGCACCTTCCTTTTCTTCTTTCTTTGAATCCCTGCTTGAACCCTTGACCTTGTCTCCTTGGACCAACATTATTTTTCTTCTTTGCATGAGCAGAGAAAGCAGTAGGTTCACTTCCATTTGAAGGCTTGTTCCTCTCCATCATCCTCGTCTCCTATTGAGTGCATCTAGCCAATAATTCATCGAAACTAGGAATCATGTCATTGTTGAGAATGGTGGTATTAAACACATCCCATGTTCTTGAAAGACCCCCAAGAGCAATGAGAGTGAGCTCCCTGTCAGCAATAACTTCTCCAATAGATAGAAGGTCATTCTTGATTTGTGTGATCCTTATGAAGTAGGATTGGACAGACTCCTCTTTATCCATCTTGATGTCCTTCAAATTGTTTTTGAGAAAGAGGATTTGATTTGCATTGTTCACTTTGAACATCCCAACCAGCTGATCATATATCTCCTTAGAAGTTCCCAAAACAAGAAATATACGCAACCAAATGCTTTTGAATAGAGTCACCCAAAATTTTCGTTGCTTTGACCTCACCTTTTCTATACTTTGATTTAGCAGCAACTGGTGCATTTGAAGGAGGCTCCACCACTTTTCCCTACACATAGTCCAGTACCTCATGCTCCTCCACAATCAGCTCCAAAGTCATCTTCTATACATGATAGTCAGATTTGTCATTGAACTTGTCCTCAATCTTGAAGTAAGATGAAGCCATTGAAACTTGTCCAATAAACCTTTCTTGGTGATTGTTTTTCTCTCTTGCTTGGGCTTTGTCTTCACCTGCACTTTGATACCATGTTAAATTTAGATAAAAATGGTATGTTCTATGCTTAGCACAATTACTTCAATGTACTTTTAAGTAGCTCAATGACAATTTCCAAATTACTTTCCAATAGCAACTACATTAACCATAAATCACATTGACAGTAACTGTAGATAGAACATAAAATAAAAATGCAGAAGACAAGTCAAGGCAAGAGGACACCAAATTTGGTTGATGCTAGGGAAAAACCCCAATGTGGGGAAAACCCTTGAATTCTTCTTATTATTATATCAAATGTTCAGCAGAGAGAGAGAGTATAAATGTCAAAATTGACTTACCAAATCAAAGACAAAACAGCCCTGTAAAATCTGCAATACTACTTCTCAGTCAACAGCAATCAAATCAGCCCTAACCAAGAAGTCAACAATAGTCAACGCAACAGTCAAACAGTCCACTTGGAGCTCGGTCAAACCCAATCAAATTTGGCCTTCCTTGCTGGTCAAAGTCAGCCCAAAACAGTCCTTCAAAGTCTAGTCAATTTTGGTCAAAGGAGAGAGTCTGCTGTAATTTTCTGCAGTCAAAGTTGCAGCCAACCCTGAAGTCAATGCTGGTCAAAGTGCCCACTTTTTCTCGATTTTTGTGCTCAGCAATGTGGCCTAGAGAAACAAATATAATCCTCCAAAAATCGCAGTCAAAACTGGTCAAAGAGTCCTTGGTCAACGCTGGTCAAACTTGGTCAACTCCTAAAATTTTCGGCCCTGCAATTATATCCAGAAATTCGACCTCCTTGTGCCCAATAGTTGTACAAACCAATGAGACAAGGAGAGAGATTGATGCTATGTGATTCGTTCTCCACATTTCACTAGTTTCAATCCCACTTCTTCACCCCTGTGAGCATCACCCGATGCAATGAGTGCTAAGTGAACTATTCAAAATTCATGAGAAATTAGTCAGTTACGACTACCTCTCATGGAAATGGTCATACGTTTGAATGACTTACTTAACGCAGTTGAAAATGATATCTAATATAATGCACTGCGTAATCCCCCATACTTAAATTCAAAAAGAGTCAAGGGATCTCTAACTTGAATGGTTCATGAGGCACAATACTTGCTAAGGTTTTGCAAATGGGGTAGCAAGCTAAGTGGGCTTGATTGTGGAAAACTCCACAGTTAAGCGCGCTTGAGCCAGAGGAGTTCTGGGATGGGTGACCTCCTGGGAAGTCCTGGTTACCGGGTGCAAGCCCCGGAAGTGATGATTGATGCTGTGTGATTCGTTCTCCACTTTTCACTAGTTTCAATCCCACTTCTTCACCCCTGTGAGCATCACCCGATGCAATGAGTGCTAAGTGAACTATTCAAAATTCATGAGAAATTAGTCAGTTACGACTACCTCTCATGGAAATGGTCATACGTTTGAATGACTTACTTAACGCAGTTGAATCCCAAAATGATATCTAATATAATGCACTGCGTTATCCCCCATACTTAAATTCAAAAAGAGTCAAGGGATCTCTAACTTGAATGGTTCATGAGGCACAATACTTGCTAAGGTTTTGCAAATGGGGTAGCAAGCTAAGTGGGCTTGATTGTGGAAAAACTCCACAGTTAAGGGCGCTTGAGCCAGAGGAGTTCTGGGATGGGTGACCTCCTGGGAAGTCCTGGTTACCGGGTGCAAGCCCCGGAAGTGATGATTGATGCTATGTGATTCGTTCTCCACTTTTCACTAGTTTCAATCCCACTTCTTCACCCCTGTGAGCATCACCCGATGCAATGAGTGCTAAGTGAACTATTCAAAATTCATGAGAAATTAGTCAGTTACGACTACCTCTCATGGAAATGGTCATACGTTTGAATGACTTACTTAACGCAGTTGAATCCCAAAATGATATCTAATAGGATAAACTTCTTCCTTATATATCCTAAAACCATTTTTCTATTTAAGTACTGCAAAAGCCTGGTTTACATGGTAATATGACAAATTATAATCACTTAATATGCGTCGGGAGGGTACCAGATAATAGGACATCTGTAATGACAGCCTATCTAGCCAGGGCCCATGCTTAGGACCATATTGATGTATCTGTGTAGGCGAGTAGAGGCAACTTTGAAATTTCTATACCCAAATGGGTCCCTGTTCCTAAAATTGTTAGTGGAAGCTTCATATCTTTGTCTTGCTCCTGACAAAGCTTCCTCCTTAATTTCTTGAAAATATTCCTTTCCTGCTTGTATGGATATCTGTATGGAGTGGTCCTAATTGAACTACGACTCCTGTTCGTTTGATGAACTGTTTATGCTAGACAGAAAGATGTAGGGGTTTCGTGGGTTCTCCCCTGACCCATAAATCTATACCATATCCCCTTTTTTTAAAAGTGTTATAGTCTTTAGCCCATTTAATCTGATTGGTAGCAAAAGCGAGAAAAGCTTGAAATTGAATATCCCCAATGAAGGGGCCAGGATTACTATCCAGCTCATCCTCCAAGAAAAAGTTGTGCATGTATAATTCACATAAAAGGCACTGTACCTATTCATTTTGTCCCTTAAAACATTTGACAAAGTCTAGAGTGGTCTTGAATTCAACTGACTTACTAGCCTTGACAACTTTCACTTTTAGTAAGAGGTATCTTTCTAACAAGAATAGTGCATAATTGGTGGTAGGTGATCGAAAAGACAACACATCATAGTAAAGATAAAAAATAGTTTCAATTTTCTCCTTGGCCTTCTGCAACTTGGCTTTTTCTTTCTCTACTTTCTTTTGCTCATCTTTCTATTACAGTAAGTTCCTCGAATTTCTTCCGCAATTCCTGCTGTAATTGTAATGGCACTACTTCTTCCTTATGTCAAGCCAACTCGTGTTGGGTCTTAGTTAGTTAATTTTGAAATTTTATGATAACAAATTCCCTTACCAGAGGAACACAATGAAGTGTTTCCTTTGTTTGAGTTTCATCATCCTGTGTTATCATTGAATTAGTTTGAACAACAACTCTAGCCACTTCTCGGGACATACAACAATCTACTTGGGCTTTTCCTTCAAAATTAGTTTGAACAAAAAATTCCACTGTTCCTTGGGGCATACGATAGTCTTCCTAAGTATTCTCCTCTGAATTGGTTTGGACAACAACATCTGTAGTGGGAAAGTTCATTTGGGTTTCCATTGAGCAAATGCAAGGACCTTTAGTCTGAGTCTCAATATTCTTCAAAGGGAATTGATCTGTTTGGGTCCCTTTTGAACAAAAAAAGGACTCTCAGTCTTGGTTTCAATATCCTCTAAATAATAGTGTTTTGTTTATGTCCCTACAATTTCTCATTCCACTTTCAATTTCCGGACCCTAAATGCTTCCTTTAACCATTCTCTTAGTTGCTTAATTGTTTTCTTTTGCTTCCTGTACTCCTTAAGTAACTTCCTCAATCTATCCTCATATGTTTTCTTCATCGTGGGGTTTTTTTATCGAAGGTGGCACAAATATGTTGGTTTCAGGTTCTGGAGGAGCTGTGCCAATATCAGGATGAGGTTCCAATGGAACAGTGTCTCCCGATGGATTATCGTCTTCTAGGTCTTTTTTTACATGTGCTTCTTTCTCAGGAGACTCCAATCGAACAATATCTCCTGAGTGATTGTCATTTTCATTGTCTTCTTCTTCATGGGCCTTGTCCTCTGGGGACTTCATTAAGACAATATCCCCTGGTTGATTTTCATCCTCCAGGGTTTCTTCTATAGGGTTTTCCTTCGTCGGGGATTCCAATGGAACAATAATCTCTGGTTGATTTCCATCCTTAAGGGTTTCCTCTGCATGGGCCTATTTCTCAAGGGGCTCATTCATAGAGGGAAATGATTCCCTCTAACCCTCCAAAGTATCAGCAAATGCCAAAGTTTCAGCATGGCCATAACTGCCGACAGAGGCAGACTGGTTAAGGGCATGGTTTTTGCCTTCTGAGTTTCCAAATGCCTCCCCTTCTTCACAGTATGTCCCCATATTCTCCAGTACTCGAGGCACTTATTCCTCATATTCCGGCAAAAAATCATCTTATGGACTTGGAGAGGGCATGTGAGACAACCCTTCTTCTGCTATTGGAATTGGGGCATGCTGCTGCAATTTTATCCTTGCAGAGCGCCTACGTTTTACTGGGCCTGAGGTAAATGAAGGATTCCTTCTTTTTCTTGTCCTTTTCATGCTTGTTACTATTACCCCATGCTTTTCAGTCTCTCAGTTTTCTTCTAGTGGGGTTAAAGTAGGATTTACAAGGTTATCCCAGGTTAATTGTTGTTGGGCCAGTCCATGAATGCTGATAAATTTGATCAACCCATGATGGCTGATGACAGAATGTGGGTCCTTAGCCTTCCTAACCCGACTAACAATGTCATGCAATAAAGAATTTAAATAAAATGGAAAATTAATTGCAATTTTCTGCTTCAGAATAGCTAACAGTTTGAGTTTTCGAGGCTTTACCACATCTTGACATCCGTCACAAGTGATATACCTCTGAACAATGGTTTCCAATTCCTGCGATGGTTGCCTTAAAGATGTGGGGTGAATCCCTTTTCCTTTGTGTACCAATTGTTCATCTGGGTCTTGGAATACTGCGATTGTGTCATGCAGAAGAACATGCTTATCTGTCCATCTTGTGCCTTCTGCTGGAAGTTCAGAGACTTTAGCTATAACTTCTTCAAAAACTGTTATGTTTCTTCCTTTCACCATCGTGCGTCCATTATGTAGATTCTACAAAAGTTCAAGTGTTATTTCCTCATGGAATCCCTGTAATTTGGTAAGGCATTGAAGCCAGTCAGCGTGCTCAAGAAATTCACGAGCCCGTTCTGATACTCGGAGTACTGTAGGTTCACTGTAGATGGATTTTCCTCCCATGGTTTATGTTTCTCAGTAACTGGTTCACTTTCACTTTTGCATGCACTCTTCTCACAATGTCACAGTTTGGAACATCACCATAAGCCATATACAAAATGTTAAAGTTAGTAATAGAGCAATGACATTGTTTTAGATATACCATTAAAGGCAATTGTGTTATTTGTCTCATCAACCATTTTTGGTGCAACTTAATAATTAATTCGTATGCTATCCATAATGCTTACCTTCCCTCCTCCAATAAGAAGACAATTTAATAATTATTACGCATGCACATTCATAATGCAGTTCTTCTCCCCTCCAATCAGAAAGCAGTTTAATAATCATTACACATGCTATCCATAATGCAGATCGTACCTCCTCCAATCAGAAAAGGGTGTCCACGACCACAAAGCATGGGAAAAAGGGAAAGGGCGTCGAGAGTCCATAAATGTAGCCGGATAACAATCAAAGTGGTGTAAGTACGACAAAATAGTCAAAGCAGTATAGGTCACAAAAGATTTGAAATGCCCGTAAAAAGGAATAAAACATAGATTAGATCATTATGTGAAGAGATATTTTCCTTAGGTTGAAAAGGTGATGAACGCATGACCGACAATAAATGTTAATGAATGTTGGTATAAGATTGATTAGACAATAATGATATAATGCATAAAGATATAGTTTACCATGCATTTTGGTTAATTTAGGAATAAATGCTGTTCAAATGGTAAATTCACCTTTAGAAATGAGTCAATAGGGAGTAATACGATAAGGAATATTTGGAAATATAACATAGCACTTCAACACCACAAGCAGAGCCATTATTGCCAGCAGATGTTCATAGCCTTGATAGGGTTTCTTTTTAACCCCAAAAATGATCTAGAGTCCTCCTTTTAGTATTTAGATGCTTTTTCTTTTTATTGCTATAAAGAGACCACTACGTTGGCATGGTAACCAAATAATCATAGTGCCATTCACTAGGGTATAAAAAAGTGATCAGGCTGGCTCGTGATGAGACCTCCTGTCCTTCTAATAGTTTTGGCTATTAAGAAGGTCATTACCATGGTGTGGTGGCCATAATGGAATGTCACTTGTTGCACCCTTATGGTAGTCTGGCTCATGATGAGACTCCCTATTCTCTTTAAGAAGATGTGTGTTGCATTTTCATATTTTCATATTTCCATATTTGTATTGTAAAGGGAGGGAGTCTCATTTACTCCTTAAGAGTCAAGGAGGGTGTGAGAAGTAAAAAAAATGCCAATGAAGGTTATGCTTTCATCCCTATATCACCATACCAAAGGGAATTATCAATTGAAACTGTGAAATATAAACCAACATGTTATTAAGATAGTAAATCATTTTATGATATGTCCAAAGAGAAGATATTCAACCAATCATTATATAGATGAACCAGGTCAATTTCAGAATAAGGATGACCATCAAAGGTTTTACAAGTCATAATGATATTAATATTACTGTTTTTCTTTTATCTCAGGTACATATTCCAAATCCAAACATATGGTTTTACTAAGAAAACATGGGAGAGAAAAATGGCAAAAAGAATAACCGGTGATGGAACAGAAAAAAGAAATCAAAGCTATTTGTTCTACCGAACAACAACAGTTCAATCGATTGAATAAAAGTTGTTCAATTGATTGAACAAAAAACACACAAAAAGAAATTGGTGTTGTTCAATTGATCGAACAACAAAACACACAAAAATAAATCCGTGCTGTTGAATCAATTGATTGAATAACAAAACACACAAAAATAAATCAGTGCTATTCAATTGATTGAACAACAACTGTTCAATTGATTGAACATCAAAACACACAAAAATAAATCGATGTTGTTCAATTGATTGAACAACAAAAACACGCAAAAGGGAAAAATTGGAGCTGTTCATTTGTTTGAGCAACAACTGTTCAATTGAGCAACAATTATTAAACACACCCCAAAAACAAGAGAAATCCTTGTATTTACATAGTGATGCCTAAAATAAATTAAAACCAGCTGTAAAAATAATATATACATTATTTACAGTTGAAGAAAGATAATTTTTTATGAAAGTAAAGATGTCGGGTCATCACTCCTCGCAACTAAAATTTTCATAGTGGGATCATCACGTACCTGTTGGAAAAAAGACTCTTTGGTGAGTGGTTTATGATAAAGACACACCTGATGTCCATTCACTCGGAAAGAGTGGTGAGAATCATCAATGGTAGTCAAAGTGAGAGTGCCATTATTGTGTACCTCTTGAATTTCATAAGGGCTAAGCCACCTTGTTTGTAACTTGCCTGGAAAGTCTTGAAATCTGGAATCATAGAGGAGCACCCAATCTCCTTTCTGAAACATTTTCTTTTTAATGAGACTGTCATGCCACTTGGTCTTTTGCTGCTGAAAATTTGTGGTGTGTTGTAGAGAAAGTATTCGAGCTTCATCCAATTCATTTATTTGTTGAAGTCACTTAGTTTTGGCCTCTGTAAGATCCAATCCCACTTCGTGGTCTATTTTGAGTCTTTATTTCAAATTCAATAGGAAAGATAGGTTCTTTGCCAAATACAAGTTGGTACAGAGAATATCCAGTAGTATTTCACCAAGTTGTGCAATAGGCCCACAAGGCCTTCGATAGTCTAGCAGCCCAGTCCCATCGATGTGTCGAAACTGTCTTGGTCAGAATTGCTTCAATGACCTTATTGGTGCTTGCAACTTCCCCGTTTGCCTATGGGGTACGGGGAAGTGAATTTATGTGCGATGTGGTGGTTCTGTAGAGTGGCTGTAATATTATGTCCTATAAATTCCCCCCCTCAATCTGTTATCACTTCCCTAGGTAAACCATACTGCACAAATAACCCAAAAAGGAAATTGATTACGAATTCTTCTGTAGCTCTTGGAAAATATATCGTTGCTACCCACTTTGTTGCATAGTCTATAGCAACCAGTATATAGGCCTTTTGGTTTGATGGCGGGTGAAATGGGCCAATTAAATCCAATGCCCATCGTTTGAAAGGTTATATTACCAATTGGGGCTACAACGACATTTCATTAGATTGACGAGGATGACCCATCCTTTGGAAGTTATCACAAGCCTAGACATATTTCTTAGTGTCTTTAAAAATAGTGGGCCAATAATAGCCCATATGTAGTACCTTATGCCATGTTCTACGATTTGCAAAATGTCCTCTGCAGGGCTTATCATGGCAAGCCTTTAGGATGTCGTAGATTTCATCTTCTCGAATGCATCTACATATGCACATATCAGACCCCACATGAAAAAGGTATTCACCAATCCAAGAGAATCGGGTGCTGCGCTAGACTATCTATTTCCTTTCCCTTGCTGTCAAGTGTCTGGGAAACTTTCATATCACCAGATAGTTTGATACATCTGCATCCCATGTCATTTTAACTGCTACGACAAATAAATGTTCATCTGGAAACTGGTCGTCTACTGCCATGGGATCATTTATGTTTGGAACCTAAGACAAAAAATCCGCAACTGGGTTTTCCTTCCTTGGACAATATTTAATGGTGATATCAAACTCCCGTAAAAGTAACAACCAATGAGTCACTCGACCATTTGTAATGGGTATATTAGCTAAATATATAATAACGAAATGATTAGTATACAGAAAAACTTGATAGCCAGTTATATAATGTCTAAATTTGTTTATGGCATAAATGACAGCTAAAAATTCCTTTTCTGTTACTATATAATTAAGTTTAGCAGCACTAAAATTTTTGCTGACATAATAAATAGCATAAGGCTTTCTATCCTCCTCTTGGCCGAGGACAACGCCTATTACTACATCTAACACATTCGTAGAGATGTGAAAGGGAAACTCCCAGTTAGGTCCACACAATATTGGTGCCGTCGAAACTAATTTCTTCAAATTTGTAAAAGACGTGTCACATTTATCAGACCATTTAAAGTCAACATTCCCTATTAAAGCATACAAATGTGCAACAATTTGTGATTTTTTTTTGATAAACTTGGGATAATAACCTGCATATTCGTTTGAGTACATGGTGTAGGTAGTAGGAGAATTACCTGTATCTTTGCTGGATCTACTTGTATCCTAGCTACAGAAATGTAGTGTCCTAGGATTACACCTTCCATCATCATCATGTGACACTTGACATTACTTAAACATATCCTGGTGGCAATTCATTGTTCCAAAACCTTCTCTAATGTCTATAGTGCTTGATCAAAGTCGTCCCCATATGGGGTAAATTCATCCATGTAAAATTATAGTTCTCCATTTATCAGATCTACAAAAATACTGAGTATGGCCCTCTAAAACGTAGCTGGGGCATTGCATAAGCCAAACGGCAACACTCTATAGGCGAATATACTCCACGGGCAGGTAAAGGTGATTTTATCTTGGTCTTTAGGGGTGATTTTGATCTGATTGTAGCCACTGAAGCCATCTAAAAAGGAAAAGAACTATTTTCCTGCCAGTGTATCAAGGACTTGATCAATAAAATGGAAGAGGGAAGTGATCTTTTTGTGTGGCCTTATTCAATTCCTGATAATCCACATAGATCTGCCACTTCCTATTTTTCTTGGGAACAACTACCAACTGAGAGACTCACTTGCTATCTGAAATGGGATAAATGAAATACACATCCAACAACTTCTGCAACACTTCTTTTACAATATCCTTGAGATGTGGATTCAATCTCCCCTGAGGTTGGCAGATAGGATGAGCATCCTTTTCGGTGTAGATATGATGCATACATAATTGTGGGTCTATGCTCTTCATGTCTGGATAGTCCCAAGCAAAATCGCCTTTATATTTTATCAGAACTTGAATGAGCTTTTTCTGTTGGTCACTGTCAAGACTATCATCAATGTTTAAAATCTTGCTTGTTTCAATTTCAACAGGCTTCTTGTTATGAACGATAGTTGTCTGGATAAGATGATCATCAATATCTTTCAAAGGGTCTTCCAAGGATTCATTGTCAAGAATTGCTTTTAACATTTAACGTTTTACATTATCCACAGTGGCTGGCTGATTAATAGAGTTATTGATCACATCATCTTCACTATGATTCTTGAAATCAAGTGCCTCTGCTACTATAAGCGGTGAACGAGTGCTTTCTTCTAGGTATGAGGGTGGTTATTTATGTATTTTCATAATGGGAGGACTTGGTTTGGTAAGATGATATAACAAAACATTTTTTACAGCGTCCCCCTTAGGAATGGTCATGCTTCCCTCTCGGCAACATATGTAAGCATCAACTGTTGCCAGCCAAGGTTGGCCCAAAATTAGAGGGTTCCCATCTAATCAACTTTTTAGGTTTATGACGAGGAAATATACTAAGTAATCCTACAAATCAACATAAACCATAATATCCTGTAAATTTCCCTCTGGTCTTACCACCAGACGATCAACAAGTTCTAGTAGGGTGGTGGTTGGTTCCAGAGCTGTGATACCAAGTGTCTTACAGGTTTCCACTATTAAGATATCAATGACTACACCCAAGTCAACTAGTGTGTTTGGAAAGGAGTGGCCATATATTTGGACTATAACTATGGGATTCCCAGGATCTTCATCTTTTATCGGTGTTTCCCTACCCAAGAGAAAATTAGATAAGGTCCCTACAACATGAATAGTGGGCAGAGCTTTTACTTTCCTCACAGGCTTCTTCACACATAACTCTTTGATTGTTTTAGAATAAAAAGGAATATCTTGGATGGCATGGAGGAGAGAAATTTTAATGAAAATATTTTTCAGTTCCCCTATGAGATCAAATTCTGGATAAACAACTGCTTTAGGTATTGTTAATCTTTTAGGGAATGGGGGAGAATTAATTATGAGTTTTTTCAGGATCTTTATGCTCAACTGTATCTTCTCCTTGTTTTATTTCTGTGTCAGTCACAATCAATGGTGTATGTACAGGTGGGGTTTCTAACTCAATTGGTGGCTGGTCTCTGTCTTCCTCAAGAGTGATAATGCGCCTTGACCTTAGTCTAAGTTGATTGCATTCCTTTTTTTTGGTCTCATGGTCTTAGTTTTCAACAATTTGTATTAGCTGAACCGACTTGTTATTGGGGTTTGGATTCGGTTGAGATGGTAGTTGGGGATGCAGAAGGGGCTGAGGATTTTGCTGTAATGGATATGGGGCTGATAATACAGGTTGAAGTTGAGGACCTATCTCCATAAGCATATTAGTTATCCCTATAGGTCACTTCCAATTAGGAGACTAGTTCAAATTTTGTGAAGTAGAGGCAGGCCACTAGGATGGGTATGTATTACTTTGCCAAAAATGAGTAAAAGGAGAATTCGGCCAAACATTACCTGGAAAAGGCTGAGTTGGCCAAGTTGACATAGGAAATGGTTGGAAGTACTAATTTTAGAAATATGATTGACCTTTCCACGCTATTTTAGAATTATTCTACTGATTAAATGATGAAGAAGGAAAGAACTGAGATGGGCCTTGTGACATACTCGTGGGTCAGCCTTGCCACTGTCGACATTGGTTCATTAAGTATACTTGTTCTGTCTCTTCTTCCGCTTCTTTAAAAATTGCTTTCAGCCCTGGAAGTGATGGAAACTACTCAGTAGCATGGTCCTTGGTGTAGATAGTGCATGTCTGGACCACATCCAATGGACACTCACGTTGACTGTGCTTCTTCCAACAACGTGGGAAAAAAAAACCAAATTCTGTTATGCTAAGGCTTGTTTCTATTTGGCTTGCATGACATCCAACTGTGTTGTAACAATGCCCAGGATGTTTGTCTTGAAGTCCTCCATGAGGTTACCATTTTCCATTCTTGTTATGCCGCCACTGTGTGGTTTGCTTCCTCTAATCATAAGATCTCGGCTTCCTGACCTAGTGAATGTGCTACCTCATGAACACCTGATACACAAATGAAATATTTCATCATAATCCTCTAGAGAAATGTCTCCCTTCCCCATCAAATTTAAAGTTTCTATCCATTCGTCTTTCATTCCTTTAATTAATATGGCTTTAAGGACTTATTTTGGTAATGTGAAGTGAGGGATTCTCTGCAAATTGTAGTGAAACCATTCGACATATTCCTCTAGAGTCTCATTATCCTTTGCAATCGTCTTGAAGATTTCATCTTTTAATTCCCTAGTCCTACAATAGTCCTTATATTTTGTGATAAAAGAAGTTTTCATGTCATCCCAAGAGTTAATAGTGCACCCACCTAAAGCCACAAACCACCTCAAAGCTGATCCTTTTAGGGTAAAAGGGAACAAATTCAATTTTTGAGGGTTGGTGGTATAATCGTATCCTCTACACAGGACGTCAAACTTGAATAAGAAAGTATCCAAATACTCTGTGGTCATCCCATGAAAGGTTGGGATGTTTTGCAAGGGAATAGATTTCATCGGGGCATTGGCTACTAGGTCGACTATGGGGTATTCCAATGTTGAGGTCTGACCTTAAGGTACTTGGTTAACCATTTGGTCAAAAATGTACCAATATCCTTCGGGGATTTCAGGGGATGCTATCTGAGTAAGTGGAGTATTCTCGATCCGAGGAGGTTTTGCGGCGCTGCCTAGATCTGGGATCACATGATATCCTAGTTCAGACAACTATGGATCTGCCTTAGCAGCTCCACTGGTTTCTCCCTCTCCTTATCTTAAATAGCATGATTTTCCCTCTTGTATAGGATCAAAATGTAAATTTTCTATAACTTGAAAGCTCTGTTTAGATCCTCTGGTTTGGCTATGAATCTCAGCGTAGGTTGCAGATGGTGAGCCTATTGCCTGAGGGATTTCAGTAGGGATTTTTTCATATAATCAGGGTTCCTATTGATGCCTGGGATTATGCTTTTCTTACGATTTCATCTATAAAAGTTGATCTCCCAAGGTTCACCAATCCCTTGGGTTTTGTAGATTTAGGTGGGGGATTCTGATCTTTTTCTATCTTTTTATTCCTAGTCATTGATAAAACCCCTACTCCTATTTAACCTCTATTCATTTGCTAAAAAATGGGCCGATGACAAAGAAATTTACTTGTTGGTTATGTAGGTTCTTACCTCCCGTTTTTAAAATTGAATTCTTTTATAATAAGAAAAATGAAAAAGAAATTACATTGAAACACTCTCCCCGGCAACGACACCAGAATGTTGGTGCATTAAGATGACTATTTAAAAGCAATCTTAATACCTACATTAATCATCAAGCTAGGGTAAGTCTGTTTATTTCAAGAGTGTTCAACATTGTTTGTGCCAGTGAATTCAAAGGCTAATTCATAATGAAATGATTTAGAATCGTTGCAATGATTAACATCTAATTCTCGAAGTTCAATCCAAAACAATTCTGAAAGAAATCTTTAAAGCATTTTCAAATCTACTTTAATCAATTATGCAGAGAAATGAACTGCAACACAAGTAAAAGGAACCACTCTTAGCAAATCTTAATGAGCGCAGACAATAATTCATTCGGCATGAAGGAAAGCTACAACAAATGAACAACAAGTAACTATTTAAACATCTCACGGAAAGAAATCAACTGCAAGCTTAAGTCCTCTGATAACATTACTTCAGAATGAACACCAATCAAATACTTAAACTAACTTGATTATTTAAGTAAATATTAACACACATATGTAAAACACAACAAGATCTAGAATCTAGTTTGAATGACAAAATAAAATCGTAATAATCAACACTCATAGAAATCAGAATAATTCTAATTTCATGAACTAACAATAATAAACAATTGCAAGAATAAACAGAAATAAATATGACACAATTAAAGCAGTAAATCTCCTATCGATCGGGCCCAAAGTCTCCAGAAGTCACTACCGAAGGACACTCATAATGCGATTATAGGTAAAACATATTCTTCTTCATTAAACTTGATAATAGGGTTACAACGTCACAATAATGAAATTACTTTGTGTCAAACTGAATAGTTACAATCTTGAATTTTCTAACTAACTGTTCATTTCACCTTTCATATTTATATAACCTAGGAAAGAAAAATAGATAAAAGCGAATCGTCAGGATCGGGAGATCTTGAGCATTTCACAATCAACAATCTAATTTCATCACAGAATAGAATTGGTTCTCCTGGTCTTCCGCTGTCCTTCGTAATCAATACATTTTCCTTTTCCTTTCTTGGTCATTTTTGTTCTGTCGTTTGAACAACAATCGTTCAATTCGTATTCCTGCATAGAAAGACAGTGAAAATTAGTTTTTCATGCCCAGATTTTCCCAATTCGTTAATCATCGGCTTTATCCAACTTTTACAATTATTTCTTCTATACTTATTCCTAAAACGAAGATAAACACATAGAGATGAATGATTAATTAAGCTAATATGAGGATAAAACATGCCTTTTCCACAACCCAACAAAATGCATTCAATTCAACCCAAAACAGTATTTATTATATTCAACGTTCAAATTACAGACTCTTTTACCCTGTGCACCCAGCTGCAGGGGCTCGTGCACTCAGCTGCGGACTTGCCAAGGTCTCCACGCACTCAACTGCAGGAGCCTTCCCCTTTCTCCTAAGTACAGGAAATAGACCTTTCCTATCTTAGCACCTTTCCCTTTCAATATATCCTCATCCAAAGTTATATTTTTCTACACTCGCTATGACTTAAATATTTATAGCCTGTTCAATACAATACCATGGCCCGCGACCCATGGGTGAGTCTCAAAACCATCTTATCACCTACCAAGGAGATAATGCCCCTTTGACTCATACTTAACTGCACGTTCCTCTTCCACATTTCACAAAGTCTTTACATTATTTACAAAATTCTACTCAAAAATTAATTAAACTAACAAAACTTGACCCTCGGGACCCTATCCTAATAGGCTCCCAACACAAATATGGTGACTCACCCTCGAGTCACTTAGATGGCTTCTCTACTTTGTAGCAGAGCTCATTGAAGTCCTACTTAAATGCTTCTAGCTCCGTGATGTGTTGTACTACTTCCTTCTTCACTTATTCGACCAACTTTTCTATAGTTGGTCCCTCTACTTCCAGACACATGTTCCTATGAGTTTGCTTCAAAGATTTTAGTTTCTCCTGAATAGTTTGAGAAATCTGGCTGGCCTCCTCTGTCCATGGTTGAAGTTGAACCTTTAACACTGATTATTTTTGCTGGAATTCCTGAACTTATGCCTATATCAACTTCCCTTCCTGTAGGCGTTCGAAGTGCTGGACTGGCGCCAATGTGAGTGCATTCACCCCGATCTCATCATATTTTTGTTGGGCCTATCTGATTTTTGTACTCAATCTCTGCAAGTTTGGGTCTTACTAAAAAATGTCCCATAATTACATGCATTGTTAAAAAGGAAGTCACAACCTTTGACTGCATTCTCGAGAGTAGTCATGTGCTCCTTGATGGTTGTGCTACACTGATCCTTGATCTCTAGGGGGGTAGTCGGCTACAATTTTAGTTGTAGTTCTGATATATTAATTTGGAAGTCAAAAGTGACTCTACCTATTTCATCTTTTGATTCACGCATTGCAGCAGGCAATTTCCTAAATTTTTCCATAACTGCTGCATCCTCCAGAACATGTAATTCTGGAACTGAATTACACGCCCGTGTAATTATAGTTTCCAGGCTCTAACTTCGTGCTTCTATCTCTTCATTTTCTTTTAGGGCTTGTGCCTTCTCTGTGAATATTTTTTCATTGTTTAACTTAACCTCCTTGATCACTGCTAGTGCGCACTGCTCTCTAATTCGACGTTCGTCCGAGACTCCCTGATGAAGCATATGGAGGGTCTGAAGTGGCAATGCATGGACTGTACCTTTTGGTAAGGAGATGAATCTAAGGTATAGATTCCTTTCTGTGTCTAACACACTCTCACTCACTTGCTGCAGGCTCGCTTGAACCCTCTCGCTTGTCCAACGCTTGCCCGAATTCTACCTCTTTAGATCTGAAACTCACCCAAATTCGTATGGACACTCCCTAGTGTCTACATGTATTGTTGCTCAAACTGTTACCATAGTTCCATTGTTGATCTCTTAACTTATCCCCAATTTTACTGAGGTCCCCTTCTGTGAGGACCATTGGGTCAAGGTGCGCTTACTTTTCTGATTTGTGCTTCTTCTTTGACCCTGAGGTTATTTCGTTAGTCCGCTTCTTCAATGTGAAGGGAGTACTCTGATCATCCCCTCCGTCTCTGCCCTGTTTGGACAATTCCTGTTCCTTAGTATGTTGGGAAGTCAATGCTTCAACTTACATTGTGTCTTGTTTTTGGTGTGCTCTTTCTCAACAGCTACCTTAAAAGAGACTTCTTTCTTCCTCTGCTCGGCCAATGCTTGCACCACTGACTATTCTGCTTCTTTTCATTTTTGCGTAGTTGTCATTTGCACAATAGAGCTTTCTCCACCCTGACAGGTGCATGCACCAACATCTGTGGGTTTTCACCACTTCGCTGGCCAACTCCCAACAATTCCTGCACATACGTTTTTGAAACTAGGTATGGAAACTTATGCCAAACCTACTTAGGGTATCACCATGCTCGAATAAAGACATTATGAAAGTCATCCTTAAACTCCATGAAGGCCCTTAGTTTCTTAAACAAGGTTGGATACAACCTTGGATGTTGACTTATCACTGTGCATAGGTCCATCTCAACAAGTATCCAAAAAACCTTTGATTCCATCATCCTTTTTGGATCCTTCGTCGTCCACAGCGAAGTGAACTTCACTGCCTTCAATAAATCTTTTTCCTGTGAAGGAAACTAACTATCCTCCGGCAATCACCATGCTACTAATAAAATTAGAAATAGGAGCCAGACATAGTGAAATGCCTTGCTTTCCTCCAGTGCTTCATGATAGTTCAATAGGAATTCTTTGCATATGTAAAATTTTCTCTACAAATCAGCTAGCTCACTGATATCATGTAGAAATTTCACCTGCAGATCAAACTAATATATGCAATGTACTAAAGCATAATACTAGATTTACATCTACATAAACTTTGCAAAAGCTTAATCAAGCATGAACAAATATAACTGAGAATGATAAATAATCAACCATAACATAGAAGATATAACCTAGGGAAAGCACCAGCCTAAAACCCCATCTCTGTATTATCAATCAAGTGGAAATCCTCAACAACATACAAAAAGAATCAACTCAAAAGCTATACTGCTCTCTCTGTACTCTAATGATGTAGCTCATGGACTATCTAGGCCTGTATATATAGGCTCCACAAGTCTTCCAAGCCCCTATTTCCTTGCGCAGTTTTGATTGGGGTCCAATTACATAACATGTGTGAATTGGCCAAATCATACATGCTGTCACCTCAGGTCCAACTACGAAGTACTAGAAGGAATAATATTCCTTCCTCATGCAAGGAATATTCACTAGGAATATCCTAGCAACTGATAATACACTGCCCCTCATCTAATCTCAACTAGGTCTCTGTCTGAACTGCCATGCATCAGTTATCCATGAGTGAATACTCAGTTATCTGAAAATACCAGTTGTCACATGCATTGCAGAGCATCAACCAAACTGAATCTCATTAATTTAACAACTTGTTAAATTAATCTAACTGGACTTGACTAAGTTAAACTAAGTCAACTGATCCTCTCAATATAGAACTCATCCTTAATTCCTCAATCAATAGAGCAAATCAAGGGCACGTTCCCCAATCAGTGGAGAAATTATTGCATGTTCTCACAAAGACTTCAAGTTTGATTTTCCTTAACTAATTAACTCAAACTAAATTAATTAATTAATATTCAAACTACTGGTAAGAACAAATTCGAATTTTACTTCCTATTTCTGGTCTAGGGACTGACTAAAATAGGAATACACACTGCACTGCTAAAAATATAACTTCTATTTTTAGCACTTCCATTTTTCATTCCCTGTTGTCCAATCCAGCACTGATGCCCAAACTACTATTTTTACCAATGCTATTTTTGGCAGTGCTATTTTTAGAACTTCTATTTTTAGCAATTTATTGTTGCCAATTTTCAACTCTCCTTCTCAACAAGAAAGGCTTCCTCTCAAACCCAATCCTGTACCTTTGGAATGTTCTACATGCAACACATCTACCAAGTGTGGTTGCTCCAGCAACTCTTGGAACAAAAAAAAAAACTCCCAACTGACCTCTCTATTGGGCTAGAAACATACTTTGATGCTGAAGCTCTACCTGCTGCTGACAAGTGCTTCATCTTTGATCTCTGCACTACTGCAACATCTCCATGCATCTATCACTGTTGCACCCTTCTCTGTGCTACCCTGCATTGTGCAACACACTTGTGCCTCTCGCATTGCTGCAGCGTGCATGCTCTGTGCTGTCCTGGGATTCCCTACATTGTAGCTCTCTCTGCCACTCCATCCGCATCTGTCTCTACCTAATCAGTCAGTTCCTACTACTCCACATCGAGGCTCCCATAGCAAGGTCTCATCCAAGAGGTTGGGTACCTCAAGGATCCTGCCCCTCATCCTTGGGATGATCACTCCACATCACCCCACCTCCTACCTGGAGGTATGGCTGCATGTGATCCCTTTGCCCACTTGGCTCGAATTTCCCCCTATTAGAGGTCTTTGCATGAGTAGATGTCTCTACTCGATCTCCACTCAGCTTCCCTTGTTGTGGCTCCTCCATAACCTTCTGAAGCTGCTGCACCAATCATGGCTCCTCCACAATTGTCTGAGATTTCTTTTGGCGCTGCATGTTGAGAGGTAATTTACCCTCCCTCTCAACCACCAAGTCTCCATCAGTTGCCTTGCTGCTCAAGGCGTTGCATGCATCTTGAACTTGAATAGCGTACAGGTTCTTGACCCGTGAACCGATCTGCTTCACCTGTCTAGTGATGATGTGTCTAAGGAAAACCTTTCCCTTACTAAAGACTACATCATAGCCTCTGTCTTCTAGCATCACGATCGACACCAACTTTCTCTTCATTCTTGGTACATACTTGACATCGGTCAAGGTAAGGCAAGCTCCATGCTCCCTCTTAAAATAACCATGCCTACACCTAAGAAACTATACTTTTCATCATTACCCATCGCTATGAGTATCTTGAGATCTTTCTCCTCCAAAGTACTGAACAAACTCTTGTCGTCGGTCATGTGGAAAGAAGCTCCACTGTCAAGAAACCAACCACTTCCCACCATGGATGAAACCATGCATGCGAAGAGTGAGAAATCCAACTCAAACTGTGAAGGTGCCTCACCTTGAGATCCTTCCCCGGATCCATTCTTGGATTTCCTCGTGGACAATTTGTAACAAAATGGCCCCCCTCATGACAACGAAAGCATCGTACTTTTGATTTGTCAACCTTCTTCCCACCATGGGAAGAACTGGACTCAGGAAGAGAAACCTTCTCCTTCCCCTTCTTTGCCTTAGTTGCTAAGGCACAGTTCTCTTCATTCTCCATGGATGAAGAACCATCTTTGGTGCTCCGTTTGATCTCCTTCTGCATCAAATCCAACCATAGTCATTCCCAATCTGGTAGTTTCTCCCCTTCATTAACCAAGTCCTGGTAGCTATGCTAGCTCTTAGGAAGGCCAAGGAGTGCTAGACTCACCATGTCATCATCAGATGTCACGACCCCTACACTTGCAAGCTCATCCCTGCATGAGGTGAGCTTGTTCAGATACATAGAGATCATGTCATCCTTTTCACACTTGATCTTTCGAAGTTTTTCCTTCAGTGCTAGCTTCCTCTGATCACTGTTATTCTAATAAAGATCTATCATTGTTTTCCACATCGAAAATAGAGTCTCCTTCCCATGGAGGCTCGAGAGTATGTGATCTCGAACTCCCTCCAGGATGATTCTCCTAGCTCTAGCCACACACTTCCTCCATTCCGCCAGTTGAGTAGCATCAATCGGCTTCAAGACTTCTTGATCAATGAAGTCCTTAAGGCCATTATCTTTTAATACTGCCTCCATGCGATCCTTCTAGGCTATATAATTCAAACTGCCATCAAGGGCATATTTGAGTCTCAAACCATAGAACGCCATCGGTGAAATAGATGTGATAAGAACTCAATTCAATATTCAGAAAGCACAAACTTCAACTTCTCCCTTCTTGTATACTGTTCTTCCTTGATCACCTATGTTTGGATACCATGTAGAATTTTCTCTACAAATCAGCTAGCTCACTGATATCACGTAGAAATTTCACCCGCAGCTCAAACTGATATATGCAATGTACTAAAGCATAATACTAGACCTACATCTACCATAAAATTTGCGGAAGCTTAATTAAACATGAGCAACATCAAGCATGAACAGACATAACTAAGAATGAGAAGTAGTCAACCATAACACAGAAAATATAACCTGGGGAAAGCACCAGCCTAAAACCCCATCTCTGTATTTCAATCAAGTGGAAATCCTCAACAACATACAAAAGGAATAAGCTCAAAAGCTATCCTTCTCTCTGTACTCTGATGATGTAGCTCATGGACTATCTAGGCCTGTATATATAGGCTCCACAAGTCCTCCAAGCCCCTATTTCCTTGTGCAGTTTTGATTGGGGCCCAATTACATAACATGTGTGAATTAGCCAAATCATACCTGCTGTCACCTCAGGTCCAACTACGCAGTACTAGAAGGAATACTATTCCTTCCTCATGCAAGGAATATTCACTAGGAATATCCTAACAATTGATAATACACTGTCCCTCATCTGATCTCAACTGGGTCACTGTCTGAACTGCCATGCATCAGTTATCCATGAGCGAATACTCAGTTATCTGAAAATACCAGTTGTCACATGCATGCAAGCATCAACAAACTGAATCTCATTAATTTAACAATTTGTTAAATTAATCTAACTGGACTTGACTAAGTTAAACTAAGTCAACTCATCCTCTCAATATAGAACTCATCCTTAATTCCTCAATTAGTGGTGAAAATCAAGGACACATTCCCCAACCAGTGGAGAAATTATTACATGTTCTCACAAAGACTTCAAGTTTGATTTTACTTAACTAATTAACTCAAATTGAATTAATTAATTAATATTCAAACTACTGGTAAGACCAAATTTGAATTTTACTTCCTATTTCTAGTCTAGGGACTGACTAAAATAGGAATCCACACTGCACTAATAAAAATAGAACTTCTATTTTTAGCACTTCCATTATTCATTCCCTGTTTCCCAATCTAGCACTCATGCCCAAACTGTTATTTTTAGCAGTGCTATTTTTAGCAATTTCTTGTTGCCAATTTTTGACAACATAGGTACTGTGCCTAGTTGTACTACACGCCCTTCACGCATTGTGCAACCAAAGAAATGACTGGCGCTAAAACCTTGTCCACACGACATTTACTAATTATCTTCCCAACTAAAATTTGGGTAGAAAACTGCACCGCTTGGTATTGAATTGAGAGGATAGAATATTCATGCGACTTTTTGATCAGCCCAACTTCAGTTTTCATTCGGTCCACTCACTCCTTTTCTTTTCTCTTTCCTTGAAATTCCTTGGCTGGGTCCGCCCCTTTATAGGGCAACTTCGCAATTCTATGGATAAGCATATCAGTTCTAAGGATGGGTTCACCTAGCCATAAGAACCCATCATGCACCAGTGAGAGTAGCTGGTGCACATAGACAATGTTGATAATCAATCGATGGAAGTGCGACACAAAAATCATATGCAGTAATCTGGCCTGCTCAACGCCTTTGACCCATTTCATGGGTTCTAGCCTTGTGACCTGATTTTTTTGATAATAAATCTTGGTCATGTATTTATTGGTGGCCAAGTGAGGGAATTTCTTGTGGTCAATGAGATCCCAATCCTCCATCTTCAACATTGGGATGCATGCTAAGAGAACGCCTTCAAAAACTACCTCCTTTGGCAACAACGGTGTAGAGATCGTAAATTTTCTTGAATTCAGTTCCTTGGTTACCTTGGATGTCTCTTTCTGTAGAGGGATATACGTCGGGAGACGTGTGATAGGCTCATCCTCCTCAACATCAAAGTCCTCAAATCCATCACAGAGCTCCTTTGCCTCTAAGTCCACTGGTTCCTCCGACTGCTTTTCCTTTTCCTTCTTTTCTTTTGGTTGAACCTCCGGGTTCTTCCTCGGTGATTGCCTCATGAGTACATGTTTCTTGTGCTTCTCCTTAGTAGCTAATTTCTTTGGTTGATGCGACCTTGACGCCATAGGCACTGAGGGCATAGCTTCGATGGACACAATTTTAGGGGTCTTTGCTTAAGAGATCGCGACTTCAGAACTTACTGGAGTAAACCTTTGTTTGAAAATAAGCTGCTGGCTAATTTCAGGTAGCTTCACGAATGCTGGACTGGAAACTAGGTCCTCCCAAACCTGTCGATTCATATAGCGAAAACAAGAGGGCTTGTACCAATTTATCAGAAAGCAAAGTGTTCTGTGGTAGCCCAACATGCTGGATTTATAGGCGACTTTGAATTTAAATCCGATTGTTCCCTCCATTTTATGGTTATAAATGTGGCTTTGGAAGCAGATCTCCAAATATTTTTTCCATAAATGTCACCTACCCACTCCTCCTAATGGGATTTTCAATATCCAATCATGAACATTGACTTCAATGTCTACTTTTGGACTTGGCCGTGTGGCACCACCCCTTGTGGCACAATTCCGCAGCTCCATCTGTCGCAACTTCATCTATCGCAGTGTCTTCCATCATACCTTTTTCATCCATCAACAACCTCCTTAGTGTATTTGTCCCATCTTCGGGCAATGTAGTTTAAAGTCCCGCTCCCCCTTGCAATTGCCTGGAGTGCTAAGACTCTCCTACGACCATATAGTCATTGCTTGGGGCCAGGATCCCCTGTATACATCTTCAACCTACTTCTATTCACTTTTCTAGGGAATGGTTCCCCATTTAACTTCATGAGTTGAACAATGCCACCATCCGTGATTTCCTTAATAAAATATGGTCCTAATTAATGCATTTGAAATTTTCCCAGAAAATTCGTGAATTTGTTGTCATATAGCAACACCATTTCATCCACCTTGAAAGTGCGCAACTTAATATTCCTATCATGCTAAAATTTTTCATGTTCCTTTTGCACTTTCTAGTGAAATCCCACAAGAAAGTGATCTTCTTCTAGCTCCAGTAACTGCACGAGCCATTCCTGCAAGGTATCATGATCCATTATCTCTATCAATGCTGAAATACGCAGGCTTGGCACAATGTATTCCATAGGAATCACTGCGTCGATCCCATAGACCAACCTAAACAAAATTTGGCCTGTTAACTTCTTTCAGGTCGTCCTATATGCCCATAAAACTACTGGTACATGCACATCCCAGTCATTCCTCTGTGCGTTACAGACCTTTGTCAACGTGTTCTCCAGAATTTTATTGAATTCTTCCATAGTACCATTGGCTTGGGGATGATAACATACTCTTTTGATGGTACACCTGGAATTCTTCAAGCATCGCACTAATTGTTTCATTCAGAAAATGTGTACCCCTATCAATCACCAATACCTTAGGACATGTGGTGAAGTAGAATTCTAAGTGTGGACACAAACAATTCCTCTAGCCTGAGAGCAGGTCTAGCCACAAACAAGACATTCTATGGAATATTTACTTAGGTTAGAACCAGTTAAGAGGGCCTACCTCTTAGTACACTTATCTCATTTGGTGATGACCTTGTTTCTTCACTCCAATGATCTCCTGTTTCCTTCTTCGAGAACCTGAAACAAGTAAACAATATTAAACAACAACTGTGATAATAGACAAATTGTGTTCAACCTACTTACCAAGTTAAGAAACATTAATCCATAAACATGTGAGATGACATATTATGTAGGAAATAAATCGATAGTTTCATATATATTAAATCAAGAAGATATTACAACCGTTGTCTTGACGTTTCTATTCCTCCGGCAAATCCGGGTTCCCACACACTTCCATTAGCATTCCATGATGGCCTCAACAATGGTAGTTTTAAGGCTCTTACCTTTAGTCTTCACACTAAACCAAATTCACATTTCTCCCCCACACAAAACTAGAGATCCACAACTATGAATAACTCGCTGATTACTCCAAAATCAAAACCTCAACTAGATCCTAATAGGAATTAGCACACACACACTAGCTTGTGCTTGGGAAAAATGGAGGCTTATATAGCATGGATGGAAGGGAGATGGTTCCTCTTCTCATGGGATAAGGTCTTATCTCTTGAGGCAGTTCCATCCTAATAGGGGAAAGGAGCCCAAGCTGACCTCCTCAACTCCATCTGACCCAACCATTTACCAGACTTCCGTTATGAAGCTTCTAGAGCTGGAAGCTTCGACTCCTTATTTAAAAAACTTTCCAAAAGAGGACCAATGTGACTGGGAAAAGGCTCAGTCGCTCCAATAGATGTGAGGGATAGATGTAAACCATGCATATCGGCACCGAGAGGACACAGGTCATTAGTGCCGGTGTTGTAAACAGGGAAAAATAGAAGATTTTGGGAAAATGATGCAAAGGGGATTTGTTTTGCTCATGAAGAGGGACAAAATGGGAGTTTCTTCATGAAGGGAAGGCATGTAGGGTTCACTGTAGAGATCCTCTAGGATCATGGAATGGGGAGTACAAGGAGAGTGACAAAATTCTATGTAACAGATGCCCCCTAAAGCGTGAAGGCCGAACTAGAGTGAGGGGTGAAATACTTTATGAATCAGTGTAGGGAACTAGATTCTGTCTTTGGAAAATCTACAAGGAAGTACAAATACATATGCATTACTGAAAAATATATCAAATGATACATGAATCGTGGTATGGGCACAACCATCCAGAGAATGATCATGTAAATGGATCCAGGAATGGGCACAACCATGCGATAAAGAGGGTCATATTGAAACCAAGGTATGGTAGCAACCATCCAATAATGAGAATGATCACATATGACACCTCATGGTATGGTCGCAACCACCCATATGAAAGAGACATGCATATTAGCACAATCATGTCACACCACCGTGCAACCTGGACTTTTGTAGTTTGAGCCTAGGGTATTGCGCTCCAACACTACCCGATCAAAGTACAAATTATAACATGTGATTAGATGTGTTGATGTCAAACATTCTAGAAAATCACTTAATTACCAGTCGATGATGTAAACTGTTGACAAGCGCAAGAGAAACCACCAATAATGACAATGGTCCTCAAGGTACTATCAACATAATTCATGGAATGTGAGTAAAGGAACTGAAGTCGAACACTCGTGAAATCACCCGATCGAAATCCAATAATGTGAACTCGTCGTCGAGTGTGAAGAACTTGCCATTAGGGCATGCAAACTCTAAGGCACTGGGAGGGAGTCTCTTGGTCAACTTCCTGGATAATGAGTTGAAGTTGACAGGAAGTGACCATGTTGAAGGAGGGCCATGATGTATCCCACATCATCTATACGAGACAAAGGGATGCAAATGATTTTGGATGATACAAAGAATCAGGGGTAAATGTAATTGCAGAAGGACAAATCTTGAACATATTGGTGACACGACTCGGAGTTTGGTAGCTTTTGGATCCATAGGATCAGTGGTCATGATGACATGGTAGAGATCAAATAGAAGGAAAAACTGAACGGCCCCACCCAGTAAGGTCAACATTGAAAAGGAGGATATCCCAAACCGGCACGAAATAGAAAGTGTCATGTTCAAGAGTGAGCTGCCGATACGACTGATCGAATTTCCAAATTTCCCCCACCATTTCTGGCAGGTACCCCAATTATTTTTTAATCACAAGTTTGAAGGGGATAGCATATGATTGAACTGTAAGTCCATCCTTGAGATGAATCCAACCTAGTAAGTTTAATGAGCCCTAAGAAGGAGAAGCTCATGTTCGTCATGGTGACGAATTTGATGTTGTTTAATATTTTAACGAGTCTGAAAAAGGTGTAACTCGGTATCTTTTTCATGTTTAGAGAGTTTGAAAACGACACGAAAAAGAAAACTCCACATGGTCCCTTTTCGCACATTTGTGTCTCTCGAGCCTGAAAAGGTAGAAAATAATATTTGAGAGAACCACTTGACCATTTTAGTCAAGGAGTACCTTTTCATAAATAGTGCATCCCAACCCGAAATAAGGGTAAACGTATACTGGGTGCACGACGTTTCACATCCGTTAACGAGTTCAAAATGACAAGAGCTCAGAAATATTTTCGTGTTTAAAGGGTCGGAAAAGAACTTGAAAGTGAACCCCCCATTTTATTCTCTTTTATGAGTCAAAAGGGAAAAATACTCGACAATCTTTTCATTTGAGTTTTACGAGTCAAGAAAAGAGCTAAAACGTGACTTGGAACATCGTCGAATATCCATCACCTATCGCTGCGGAAAAGGTAAAATGCATTATCCAATTCTTGAGGCAAAATAGGTAAAAAATACTTAAAAACCATAATATTTCATGAAAATATGAATAAAAGGAGGGAGAAGTAAATATTTTTACCATTTACCATTTTATCTTGTTGTGAAAAACTGTCTACCCACTTTTTACCTAATTTTTCTAGAGTAGATTGCGGGAGATCCAGGAGCTCATTCGCCGAGCCATCAGTTGAAGGTAAGAGCCAAGTCCTTAAGCTCCATTTCCATACTGTTTATTCATGTTTTTATCCAGGCTTTGGATTTTTGAGCGAGGTTTTGGCAAAATTTTTTTGCTCTCAGTTGGCACGATTTCCAGGCACGAAATCGCATCGGTCGAGGATTGTTAAAATGACCAACTGCGCTGCCAGCACAAATGTTTTTAAAATAGTCGGGCCTACGCTGTGAACAAAGAAAAAAATATTTTTTCTCTTGAATCCACCGCTTGAATCCAAATTTCAGTTTCCAAAAATGATTATTGACTTGAATACATGGTTTTTGCAGGAAAGAATCGTCGAAAATGGTAGACTAGAAAGAACGTGAGCACGAAGATGTGGACACCCAGGCAATGGATGATCCAAACTGCTTGGATGCCTTGAGGAACTATGGGCTCGTCAAGTTCTTTCTCACACTAGGGATGCGGGCTCAACCTAAGCTGCTTCGATACTTGATTAGTCTCTATGACATAAATTGTGAAATTTTTATCATTGGTGACCAGGAACTAGAGTTGGAAACTTCAGACATCTATTTCATCACAAGACAGTCCCAGAGAGGGGAACCCATCAACCTATATGGGTCATGACCGATTGGGGCAAGAATATGCATGCTACTTGCTGAACATTGCCAAGAGGACCACAAATCGAAGAGTGGCAAGATCGAGATTGTGACCATGTGAGATATTACACTGAGAGTGCTACTATTGACCATCAACAAAGTGGCTGGATCCCAAGCAGAGCATGAAACCAACAAGTCGAAGTTTCTATATGATATCGATTGTACAACACCGACGATCCTCAATTGGGCATAAGCCATGAAGATCAACATGAAATGCCAGCTGTCAAAAGCTAAGGTAGGGAATCTAAAGAAATTTTGCTTCAGATCTGTACTTGTACTAGTGACTTTCTTCCTAGAGCGGGTTCTGCTGTTCTAGTACCAGCTGACTGAGGTAGATACGCCGATGCCATGAGACCCACGGATGATCTGTTGGAGTCATTTGATGCCTAGAATCACCGAGGGCCAGCATATGTCCTACAAGCCCATATTTTTCTCATGGCTACGATGACAACTGATCATAGTTGGGGATTAACCTTATAGCGGTATCAAATTCTGGATATGCCGCTTCTAGATGGGGAGGATTTTGATGATGAAGGTAAAAATCATTTTTTATTTATTTAATTTTTTATTGGTTTTGATATATATGTGTTTATAATGTTTTGTTTTATCAATGCAGATGTTGGACAAGAGCATCCTACCTGGATGTCCCAATAGCTAGGTGCATCACTTGCCGGTTTGATGTCACTCCTTATAAGGAAGGAAGCAACAACGAGGAACCTCAAGGGGTTGACTTGCGAAATCCCAGAGTATGCTTGTTAGAAAATTATATATTACAGAGCAACGAAACACATAAAATATATTGCAGAAATAAAAACACAAAAAACACATAAAACACATAAAACAAGAGAGACACAGATATACCCGGTTCACCCAATTTGGGCTACGTCCATGGAGAAACAACGAGTCCTTCCTTTTATATTATCCAGCAAAATGAAGAGATACAACCTACAACAGATCCACTGTAATTCCCTCTTTTCTCTCCACACAATCTCCTCTCTCTTTCTCACTCAGAATACAGATCTACATAGACAAAATACAATTCCATCATATATAGCAAGGGGTTGCCTTATAGGGAAAAAAAACCCTAAATTAAACATAACTTCTATCATTATATCTTCGCCTAATGAACGACCTAGATTGAATATGAAATTACAACATTTTACAAGGCAAATTTACATCTATTTTTAGCTTCGGGGTCACTGCCCCTGATCCCCCACCAGGAGGGGGCTCCCAAAGGTCACAACTGCCCCCCCTGGACCCCCTTTGTAGAATAAATATTATGGGAGTGTTGCCACCCCATTATGAACTAGGGTCCAATGTGGTGATACCTATGAATAAAGAAGATAATCAGGCTCCACACCCAACAATGCCCGCGTGGGAGACATCCCATGCCAGTACGAGAGGCATACAATGGGGGTATCTAATCGGATCCACTGATTGCTGACTCGTGTAGCGCGACTAGTTTCATGTTAGCATGATCACATTGCTAATTAGCTCCTAGGTCCAACATTTACATTTTTGAGGCTTGCGTGCCACAGATATATGAGGCCTGTGAGCCGCGGATGCTATTTGAACACACATATTATTTTTGGGGTTTTTATGTATCAAACATTATCGCCATATATATATATATATATATATAAATATATATAATGCTATTTTTCTTGCTTACTATGGTACAAATGATTTATTTTAGCTTTTCACATGTTTCGTAAATGTTTATCCAACACATAATTAGCTAATGCATCTGTCAATGTATTCATGTGTCTGTGAATATGATGATATGTAATGTGATCAAAATTTCTCTCCAGTAGACGAATATGTAGATACATTCTCAATATATGAGGGTTTCTGATGGAATATTTCCCGTTGAGTTGAAGCACAACAAGCTGTGAATCTAGGTTGACAACCAATTCTCGAATGTCAAGAGCAATGGCTTCTCACAACAATTTGATAACTGTGCTATATTCGACAATGTTATTAGTTGTATGACCTAAACAAATACCTTAAAGATCAATCAGTTCACAACGAGGGTCATAAATGGTCCATGCCGCAGAGGATAGATTCTAGGTATTATGGCAAGCATTATCAGTGAAACCGATGTGAGGAGTCACAGACATCTGCAAAGCAGGGAAAAAACATAGTAAACAGGAAATCTGTTTGAAAACTAACAGACAAAACCATACTGCAAAAAAATGAATGACACACTAATGTAGACAAGTAACCATGCAAGATGACCTAAGCATAGTACTTTTTGAGAGAGTCCATGCACAGATTCAGGGAATTAATCAACACAAATGAACACTGGCGTTTTACCATTGACATGACAAGTAATCATCAACTCAACCAAATAATAGAGTAGAAATCATATAAGGCTTTTCTCCCATGCCCCCTGGGTGAGGGAGGGTTACGAGTTAGAGGAAAACTCCCTTACAAAAATGGGCAATTGGGGAAAATAGGGGAGGAAGAAAAAACCTGAATCCATGAGGGGATAAAGGTGCCCTCAGTTGAAATATATTGACAATGGCAAACAAAACTGACATGTCGAAAGACAATGGAGAAGAGAACTTATCAAGACACATATACATGACCACCGGGCTAGGTAGGAATGAGGAACGATGATGAGTATCATTACAAGGTGGTTCCTCCAGAGAAATTACTTCCATGATACTCTCGTTAGCAAGAAAAGTCTTGGGTAAGGGATCAGGAGATTCTGAAGCACCAAGCCACGGGGGTTCAAAATACGTATCGAGAGATGTCCTTGAAACAAGAATATCAGAGGATACAAACTTGAGGCTGAAACAATTTGTACATAATAGATTTCGGCGAGACTAAGTGGCATAAACTCACCCGAGGTATTAACAAGATTCGGTGAAGGTAGGACCCAAGGATCAGATTTGACCGAGATCATGTTGGCAGAGGAAACATGAGGATGTGGGCGTAGAAAAATTCCTATCAAGGCAAAATATTTAAAAAGTTCCACCCCCACGCTCTCATAAGGAGCACTGGTGTGTTTGACATACAAAAAATTTCCATTTGAGGAGGAAGAGGGAAAGAAGGATAGTTGGTCGACTATGACGATCTTCCCTTGATGGGGAAAATGAATCACGGGGAATAGGGAGGAGGCTATAGCATGCATGGCATGGGTCCATCTCCATCCAAGTAGAAGATTATAATTGAGATTAGCATCAACAATCTCTACCTCAACATGTATTGTCTTTCCCTCCAAAGTAATGGAAAGGTTGGGTAAGATACCAAATGGACACGAATTGTGCTCGTCGAAAGCTTCCTGAAGAGATTGGGCAGAAAGGCTTCCTAAAGCCTTATGGGCCTATAGAACTACATGGAGAAACATAATGGGACATACACCCTATCGACTTGTTTATGGGAAACAAGCCCTGTTCCCTATAGAGTTTCAAATCAAAACCTTCAAGATGGCAGTCCAATTGGGACTAGATTTATCAGAGGCACAGAAACATAGATTGGAGCAACTCAATGAACTTGATGAAATCAGACAAGATGCAGTCCAAAGAACCAGTATAGTCCAATAGCAGAGGGCTAAATGGCATGGTAAATATATTAAAGAGAAGAAGTTTTAAGCAGGAGATTGGGTACTGTTGTTCGATTCAAAGTTTAAATATTTTCAAGGGAAATTTCAATCTCATTGGCTTGGGCCATATGAGATTGAAAAGGTATTAATAACGGAGCAGTAAAGATAAGGATGATAGATGGAAGAAAAATACCTCTTCTTGTGAATGGTCATCGGTTGAAGACATATAAAAAACCAGTTTCAAGAGAGGAATTCATTAAGATTTTCCAGAATAACTCTAAAATGAAGCTAGTGAAGAAGAATTCTTCTTCTCCACTAACTTAGTATATATATCTATATATATATATATATATATATATATAAGGTTGAAAACCAATCATTGGTTGGCATACTTATACAGAAAATACAGGGTGAAAATAAGAGATTTCTGACATCCTATATTTCCCTTTTCCTTTCTGTAATAAATAGTGACAAAAAGTTACATTCATTTACAGTTTAGAGACTGCAAATTCATCATATCATTCCATCTCATTCTGTCGTCATTTTTTTTACAGTTCCACTTCATCTTACTGTCATATTTCATTTACATTTTATCTTTTTACAGTTTTTACCCCATTTCACCTGATTTTTAATTTTATCTTACATCTCATTCCATCTCACTGTCATAATTGATTTCCGTTTTATTTTTACATCCATATTCCATAAGCCATATTTCACTTTTCCTTCTTTTCCAATTCTGCAACTAATTCCATTCTGCAGCTAATCTGATTCTGCAGCTACAACTTACGTATTAGCTCTGGTACAATTGTACAACTCACAAATAAATCATGAATGCAGGGAAATTGAAGAATCAAGTTTTGGAGATCAACCATGCTCAAAGTACCTACGGATCAACACCAAAAGAATTATCAAGAAAAAGGTTAAGTTCTAAACGTAAAATGCAAAATTTATTTCAAACAACAAGTTGTAAACCTAAGTCATGTATAATATGAATGATTATATGTCTCCTTAACAAGTCATCATTTTATTTGACTGCCACTTCATGATACCACATCTCCTCCACATCATCCACATACGATACCAAACGGTTTATAATGATTTCATCATACCAGACCTCCGCTACGTTCTCCATACTCTGTACTTAAATAGTCTCTAATAACTCCATCTGTTAACGGTCAAAACTATGATGTGACCAACATATTCACATCTTTCCAAACCCTCACCATCTACTTATTCCACGCAAACCCATAGTTCTTTTTCACCATACCCACAGTCAGTCCATTTCATAGACCAGGAGAGTAATTCTGAAGATTATAAAATTCTATGAGAAAAAGACCACGGGAGTCATTGTCAGGGCAGAGCCCGTAGGGGAAAAGTTTATGGAAGGTTACCCAAAACTCAAGGATATCCCGCGAAAGGCTGGATGGCTCAATTTCATTGAAAAATTTGATGGATATCACAAGGAGATCACAAAATATTTTGCTAGATCATTCGATGGTACATAAGTAGAGATTGGGGACATTAAGTTCGCAGTAACAAAATATTACATAACAGAGGCTACGGAACTACCGAGACTTGGTGAGAGATGGTTCAAAAACAAAAAATTTCATAGTGAATCATGGAAGGTAATCCTTAGGAACCCAGGTATGGATGTCACTGTGTTTAGAAAATGAATTCCTATTTCAACACTTAAAAATAAATGGAGGAGCATGCTTTTGATATTACAAAAAATTATTACCTGTGAGGGATATTCAAATGCACGTATGTTTATCATATACGTTTATTGATGAACTTTCTAGGAAATGGAAACATCAACCTCCCTTTCTTCCTTCTAAACAATCTAAGGAGGATGGCTTCAAATGTACATAAGAAAATAGAATTCATAGACACAACTATGTACCATCATGGGTTGGTAAAAATGGTGGTTGAGTTTCATCTGAAAAGAATAGGAGATACTTGGGAAAACCTCTTGATAAGAAACTATTTCCAAGAGGAACTAGAATCACCTAAAGAGGGTAATGTCAGAAGGAGTAAGAGGAAAAAGACCAGTATGACCATTCAAAGCAAACCTGAGTCCTCCACATAGAAAAATGATGAAGAGCTAGTCTCCGAGACAGAGATTAGAGAGGAGATCAAGCAAAAAGGAAAGATAAAAAAGAAAGTTGGTGGAATTACTAAGAACATACCTGAATTTTCATTACAACAAGATGATGAACAACTAATTTCCGAAAAATTGATAGAGATTAGGAAACAAATCAAGAGGAAGGAAAATATAGGAAAGGAGAAAAAGGGTACAAAGGAGGAGAATATAAACCCCCTACAACTTAGAAGGAGCTCTAGACTCTGAGGTATGGTAAAGAAGGTATCATCAAAGGGAATAGAGTTCATAAATCTAGAAGAAGAAACCCCAGTACCATCTCCCGATAATGTTCCATTTACATACAGTCCTCAAAACTCTCCTAAACAGTGTTTTGAAGGCAGCCCCAGCAGAGGATCCCAGGCATAGACCCAATGTAGCAACAAATTTATGATTACATAGAATCACTGGAAAAGAAAAGTGCCTCAATGGATCCAAGATCCTCAACCAATCCAGAACAACCTATCAATCCACAAGAACCTCTGACTGACTCTCTCAAACAAGAAATCTATGAGTTAGAGATATTGAACATGCATATGAAGAAAGAAAATGGAACTCTGAAGGAACAAAGCAAATTAGATAAAGCCATTCATTATAATACAATACTGTACCTAGGGCTATGGTACAAGGAGAATAGGAAGTTGAAGAGGAAGAATAGAAACTTGAACAAAACAGTCATCAACCTTAAATACAGACTTCTCATGAAGAAACCTAGGATGGCAGTCACTTCAAAGAGGAGGAAGAGAAGAAATTTAGATGTACTAGCAGAGGTATCTGAGCAGATGCAATAGGAAAGAAGAGTTCACATTTTTGGAAAAATTGCATGGGGACATGAAATGATTTTGCAGTGGGGGTATGTTGGACCTCAGAATTATTCTCTCCTTGACAAATTTTCTCACTTCTTTCTCTTGTTTTCCATAAAAGACAGATCCCCATCACTGATAAATGATAGATTTTTTCTCAAGAGGACATTAAATGATTGACATGTTATAATTTTATGTTTTTTCTATTTGAAATAAGTTTTTGCAAAATAGCTATGGAACACAACCTATTTTATAGCTAACTATGTGTTCCATAACTACTTGCATGGTTGAACAGGTTACAAGTGTCAAATGAAGAAATTGGACACATGGGCATCTCTGGAAGTGTATTGACATGGATCCTATCCTAGTCACCTAGCCCAGATCGATAAAAAAGCCAGCTCAAGACCACAGTCAAAGGTGGACGTATGAAACCCGGAAGAAATAGGACTCTTTGTCTACCCTTCATGGTTAATTAATAAATCCAACAGATCTGTTGAAGCATTAACTCGGATCAGCCACCTATGTAAACCGTTTTGTGCAACCACCTTGTTCAAATTCAAGTCACCTGTAGCTGATCAAACATTTACGCAGACTGGTTGTAATACGTGTAGACCACCTGTAGCTAATTTTCATCAAAATACAATTATGAATATTTTCTTTTAAATACCAATTGAATAGAACCAGAAGGATTTCGAAGTTTTTGATGTATTAAGTTTAAACTTATAAGCTCTGTAATTTTGGAGTTTTGTTCCTGTTTGATAATACAAAGTCGTGTGTTGACCGATGATCATTTGAAGGAGAATTTTGAATTAAGTTAGCAACTCAACCTAGTCAGTTGCAGAGGGCCCCTACACTGAAGGAGGTTTTCTTTTCATTTTTTTTCTTCTTTCTATTCAGTTTCAAATTCCTCATTTACTTTTAGAAGTGTTTATAACTTAGGTTGATTTCATGTATTTTTATCCCTTTTAGTTTTAATAAGTAGCATAATGTTAGAATTCAATTATGTAGTCTTGTTTCTCCAATCCATTTCATAAAGGAAACGACTTTGTTTCTAAACAGAGTAAGGTTGAAAGTAATGATGATGCATTGTTGATTAGTTTACTCACTATTTTTTTATTTACTTCCTAGTTCAGGTTGTCAATGCACTGTATTAATGAATGTGTTTGGTCACCATTTCAAGTTGATATCCATCCTAAACTAAATGGTTAAGCATTCACTTTACATAAGGGTTGAAACCAATCAGTTACCTTTTGCATGTTTTTATTTAGTTTCTTTCCTAGATCATGAAGTACAAAAGTTGCTTGAATTCCATCTTAAGGAGGTTATCCTTCAAAATTAAGGTTAAGGTAACTAGAAGTACTTTAGTTAATTTCATTCTCTGTATTTATTTCAACATGACTTACAACTTTTCCTTCTAGTTTTAAGAACTATTCATGAATTAGGATTAGATATGAAGATAGGATAGATGCTCTATTTTTCCTTCTTTTAACTTAGACTTTGAATAGTCTTAAGCTCTTGGTTCACCTTTAGGAAATTTAGATTTGGTTTCTCATAGTTCAAATTGTACACCATTAGGAATCAAAGAATATAAACCCCCAAAACAATATGAAATACAAAACAACAAAGTAAGAAGGGTTAACTAGCACACACAGTGCACTACACTTCATCAGCTTACGAGCCTCGGTTGATAATTTATGCAAATTAATTTAGAACACTAAATTGACTAAACATTTTTGCACCGTTGCCAGGGAAGTGTAACTAGGTAACCTTATCTCTTACATTAAAAAAAAATGATATGCATAGAGAAAGAGACTCTAGGGCTAGATTTATAGCTAGAGGCAGGAGTTCAATTCCTACAACACCACCTACTCCACCAAGAAAAAGAAGAGATACACCTCCATACCAAGCTCATACTCCCAGCCATAAAACTCCTGAAATTCCAGGGGCAAAAATCCAATCAAAAGAATCTCCTACTTCATCTACCAAGTCAGTCCTAGAGGAGAAAAATCTTGGGTCTCCAACAATAGGAGTAGCCTTTTTCACCTCTACAGGGGAGCACATTTTAGTTGAAGAATTAGGAATACTTGGTGAGGAAGACGAAGTAGAGCCTCTCTCCCATGTCCCATTAATAGAAGAACCAGAGGAGGAGAAATTGACCTTGCAGGTTGAACCTTATACTAACTCTGAAGAAACTATAATGGTAGAAGAAGGAGAGGATGGAGAATTCACACTGTTTAGAGGAAGGGATAGAGGAAGAGGTAGAGGAAATAATGGAGGAGGTAGAGGAAATAGGGAAATAGATAATTATTTTGGATTCCCTATAGTGGATGAAGAAACAAATGGCACAATGAAAAATCCCAAATTTCCATGGGTTAAAAAGTGAGGATCCTGAAACAATTTTATTTGAGTTTGAAGTCTTGTGCAAAACCTATGATTATCTAGAAGACTCTAAAAAACTTAAGTTGTTCCCTTCAACACTGAAAGGAGCTGCTTTGAAGTGGTTCATGGGGTTAGTCACTCAGTCCATTAGAACATGGAATGGCATGAAAAACATGTTTTTGGATAGGTATTTGGATTATTGCATGCCTACCAATCACAAAGATGAAGTGTTCAAAATGTTGCAAAGAGAGGATGAAAATTTAGAGGATTCGATTGAGAGATTCAACTATAATTTGAAAAGAGCAAAGATGGAAAATTTAGATGAAGATACCTTAAAAGCTCTTTTATTAAAATCCATTATATAGGAGTGGATAGATATCCTTAACATGATGGGAAAGGGAGATATCTCTCAACTCCCATTAAATGACATAGGAGAATTATGTGTTCATCTCTCAAGAGGGAAATCCAAAACTGGGAAAGGTCCAAGAGATCCTTCTCTTGTTAGAGTAAATAAATCTGGAACTGGATCAATGAGTAGGGCGGAAATTGGTAATATTCTTGATGAATTTAAAACAAATATTCTAGGGAGTCTTAGTGAGAAAATAGACACCCTTAAGTTGCAAAACAAGCAGAAAACTGAGGTTGATGCTTTAGCTATTTTATGTCCAAAATGCAGAAAAAAACATGCTCTAAGAGAATGCCCTTTGGATGCAAAAATTATAGAGACTTGTATGATTTGCTTAGAGAATCATGAGACCAAGGTTTGTCCTTCGATTCCAGGTCTTAAGGATGTTTTTCATGAAGAAACAGTTCCAAATTCAGCATAACCTCTTTTCATTGTCTCTACAAAACCTTGGTAGGGGCCACAAAATCAGGGATTTAACAATCAAATGTATCTCCAGCCCCCACCAAATTGGAATTCTTGGCATCAACCTTGGCCTCAACCTCAATCTCAATCTCAACCTTGGGCACAAAGAGTACAAAATCCTTATGGGAGATTTTCTCAATATTATCAATATCCTCCATCATATCAGAATTATCCTCCCCCACACATTCCACAACAAAATCAGCAGCCACAACTTCAAAATTAGAACCCTCAACTTTCATTACCATTTCCAGAACAAAATCCAAAACAAATTCCACAACAAAACCAAAATCCTCAACTCTCACTGCCATTTCGGCAGAGACCAAATCAACTACCTGCCCAACCATTACCAAACCCCAACAATAAAAATCCTCAGAATACTTACATGGTGGAAGGACAACAATTTCCAACTTATATGATCACTCCTCTAGATCTCGATGATGTTCAACTAAGATCTAGTAGGATATTAGAAAAGGAAAGGCATTCTGTAGTTATTCAGGAACAAGACAATTCTGAGGAAGATTCTCTATAGCCCAATAAAAGTTTTGAGGGAACATCTCTCCAAAACAAAAATACTGAAAATGAAAAACAAAAAGAACCAGTTAACTCAACTCCTATCATTGAGCAACAATATCTACTTTTGCACCTCATTTTCCTGAAAGATTACAAGTTGACAGAGGAGTAGAAAAGCAGATCATGTTGCCTAATTATGATTTTCTAGATGAATTAAAAATGTCTGTATCAAAATTCCTTTGTTACAAGCCATTAAGGAGATTCCAATTCTATCTAAAACAATAAATGAGTTGAGCATAAAGAAACCAAGAAGAAAATCAAAAGAAACAAAAATAATTCACCTGGTAGGAAAAATAACAGATATAATGATGGGAAAAGTTGCCATACAAAAATATGTAGATCGAAGAAGTCTAATTATGGAAACACATATCAATGGAGTTGAAATTCAAAATACATTGATTGATTTAGGGGCAACAATAAACATCACGAGCAAACAAACCATGGAACAAATCAAGCTTCCTAATCTTCTTTAGACCCCTACATTACTGCAATTAGCAGACAGATCTGTAATCAAACCAGATGAGTGTTAGAAGATATTTCAGTATCCTTATATTCTTGGGAATATCCTGTTGATTTTATGATCTTAACCCCCATGAACGATCTAGGATGACATCCACTCATATTAGGAAGACCTTGGTTGGCCACAACTAATGCTTTCATTAGCTGTAGATCTGGTGATATGTATATCTCTGATGGGAATTCAACAAAGAAATTCACTCTATATCCTCCAGCAAGAATAATCACAGAAATAGATGACAAAGAATGGATTGATGATGAAAATTACATTCAGCCTCTCTTTACTATTTCAAATATTAGTGAAGATAGTCAAATCTTAAATATAATGGAAAATTTTGAGTCATCTCCAGAATATGAACATGATCAATTTCAAGAAGAATCCAATATTGAATATTTTTCATCTAGGCAGATGTCTCTTTATTCTATGGAAGAATTTGGTAGCTCTACAATGGAAATCTTTCCAGGGAGAACATTGAACATAAACAATAACTTGGAGAAATTACAACAGGAAAAGCTAATCAAGACATTACAACAACATTTTGCTGCATATGCATGAGAATATACTGACATGAAAGGAATTAGTCCTAGGACTTGTATACATCACATCTACATTGAGGAAAGTTGTAGACCTATCAGACAACCTCAGAGAAGGATGAATCCAAATCTTAGGGAAATTGTGAAAGAAGAGCTGCAAAAACTGCTGAATGTAAACTTCATTTACCCAATTTTAGATAGCCAATGGGTTTCCCCTTTAGTGATTGTGCCTAAAAAGAATGGTAAATGGAGGGTGTGCATTGATTTCGGTAGTAATATTCC
>APFE030328944.1:45192-110946 GCA_000404065.3 Pinus taeda
GGTGCTCATTTTGTTTGGGCTGGATGGATAGGGACGGGCACAACTAGGAACTATTTTGAGCAAGCCCCAGGGCTTGGTTGGTATGGTCGTGAATGGGAAACTACAGCCAATCCGACCGAGTTTATGGATCTCCGATCGGGCCGAGAATTGAATAAAGCTACCCTTAAATATCATTTTCCTTTTCCCTTTATAGATCAAGTGTTAGATACATTAGTAGGTAAGAAGTATTTCTCCTTCTTGGACGGTTTTAGTGGCTATAATCAGATTCAGGTGGCACCTGAAGATCAAGATAAAACCAAATTTAGTTGTCCATGGGCAACCTATGCCTACCAAGTACTTCCTTTTGGGTTATGTAATTCACCTGCAACATTCCAAAGAGAAGTACTAGGAATTTTTTCTGATCTAATACATGATTGTGTAGAGGTATATATGGATGACTTTACAGTCTATGGGAATACATTTGAAGAAGCTTTGGAAAATTTGGAAAGAGTTCTTAAAAGATGTAAGGAAGCAAACCTTTCACTAAGCCATGAAAAATGTTTTATGATGTTTACAGAAGGTATTGTTTTAGGGAATCACATTTCATGAGATGGGATTAAAGTTGATAAATCTAAAGTTGAAGTCATCTCTAAATTATCAATTCCAAATTTCCAAAAGGATGTTCGAATTTTTCTAGGATTTACAGGATACTATAGACGATTTATAGAAAATTTCACTAAAATAGCATCCCCACTCTTCAAATTACTTACCAGGGATTGTGAATTCATTTGGAATCCCGACTGCCAGTTAGCATTTGAGACTTTAAAAACAAAAATTTTTGAAGCACCCATCTTGAGAGGTCCAAATTGGAAACTACCTTTTCACATTTCAATAGATGCTTCAGACACAACTTTGGGAGCTGTATTAGGACAAAAAGACTTGATTCCCTATGCCATCTACTATAGAAGCAAGAATTTGACTCCCACTGAGTTGAACTATATGTAACTGAAAAGAGATTTTTAGCTATTGTTCATGCAATCAACAAGTTCAGACATTATATAATAGGCTCTGAAACCTTTGTTCGTATAGATCACTCTACAATTAGATACCTAATGAATAAACCTATTACTAATGGTAGAGTTACAAGATGGGTTTTACTCTTGCAAGAATTCAATATTACTGTGCTAGATAGACCTGGAAAACAAAACACAACTGCTGATTTCTTGTCCAGTATTCAAAATATCAAAGATGACACTCTAGTTGAAGATAAGTTTCCGGATAAATATCTTTTTGCAATGACTGCTCAAACTCCTTGGTTTGCAAATATTACTAATTACTTATTCATAGGGAAATTGCCTTCACATTTGTTTCCTAGAGAAAAAAGAAAAATCATCCAGATAAGTGCAAGATATTTATGGATCACTAATGAATTGTATAAAACAGGCCTAGATCTTATGATCAGAAGATGTGTTAGGGAAGATGAAATTCCTGAGATTCTTAAGGCATGCCATGATGAGCCGTGTGGTGGACACTTTGCTGACACGAGGACAACCTATGAAATCATTTCTTTAGGATATTATTGGCCATCCATCTTGAAATATGCCAAAGAATATGTTAGGAGGTGTGACAAATGCCAGAGGGTAGGGAAACTTGCTCCTTCAAATGAAATTCCACTACAAATTCAGTTACTCATTGAACCTTTTGAAAAACGGGCCTTAGATTTTGTTGGGCCAATTAATCCATCATCTAAGCAAAAGAAGTATATATTGGTATGCATTGATTATGTCACTAAATGGGTGGAGGCTAAAGAATTATCTTTTTCTAATGAAAAATCTATAGTTAATTTTCTTTTTGAGGACATCTTCACTCGTTTTGGTATTCCAAGAGAAATTGTGACAAATCAGGGATCTGAATTTACATCTAAAATGGTGAAGGGTCTTGTGGAAGATTACAAGATCAAACATAGGAAATATACTCCCTATCATCCACAAGCAAATGGTCAAGTTTAATCTACAAATAAGGTGATTGAAGGAATTCTCACTAAGACTGTGCATCTACATAGAAGAGATTGGGCAGAAAGGCTTCCTGAAGCCTTATGGGCCTATAGAACTACATGGAGGAACACAACGGGACATACACCCTATGAACTTGTTTATGGGAAACAAGCCTTGTTCCCTATAGAGTTTCAAATCAAAACCTTCAAGATGGCAATCCAATTGGGACTAGATTTATCAGAGGCACAAAAGCATAGATTGGAGCAACTCAATGAACTTGATGAAATCAGGAAAGATGCAGTCCAATGAAGCAGTATAGTCCAACAATAGAGGGCTAAATGGCATGATAAATATATTAAAGATAAGAAGTTTCATGCAGGAGATTGGGCACTGTTGTTCGATTCAAAGTTCAAATATTTTCAAGGGAAATTTCAAACTCATTGGCTTGTGCCATATGAGATTGAAGAAGTCTTTAATAACGGAGCAGTAAAGATAAGGATGATAGATGGAAGCAAAATACCTCTTCTTGTGAATGGTCATTGGTTGAAAACATATCAAAAACCAGTTTCAAGAGAGGAATTCATTAAGATTTTCCAGACTAACTCTAAAATGAAGCTAGTGAAGAAGAATTCTTCTTCTCCACTAACTTAGTCTTTATTTAAAAAAAAATAAAAATAAAAAATAAAATAAAAAACTGTATGAGGTTGAAAACTAATCATTGATTGGTATACTTATCTAGAAAATACATCGTGAAAATAAGAGATTTCTGACATCCTATTTTTTCCATTTCCTTTCTGTAATAAGTAGTGACAAAAAGCTACATTCATTTACAGTTTAAAGTCTGCAAATTCATCATCCCATTCCATCTCATTCTGTCTTCATTTTTTTATAGTTCCACTTCATCTCATTGTCATATTTCATTTACATTTTATCTTTTTACAGTTTTTACCCCATTTCACCCTATTTTTCATTTTATCTTACATCTCATTCCATCTCACTGTCATAATTGATTTCCATTGTATTTTTACATCCATATTCCGTAAGCCATATTTCACTTTTCCTTCTTTTCACATTCTGCAGCTGATTCCATCCCACAACTAATCTGATTTCACAGCTACAACTTACTTATCAGCTCTGGCACAATTATACAGCTCACAAATAAATCATGAAAGCAGGGAAATTGAAGAATCAAGTTTTGGAGATCAATCATGCTCAAAGTACCTATGGATCAACACCGAAACAATTATCAAGCAAAAGGTTAAGTTCTAAAGGTAAAATGCAAAATTTATTTCCAACACCAAGTTATAAACATAATTCATGTATAATATGAATGATCATATGTCTCCTTAACAAGTCATAATTTGATTTGACTGCCACTTCATGATACTACATATCTGCCACATCTTCCACATTCGATACCAAATGGTCTATACTGATTTCATCATACCACACCTCCTCTATGTTCTCCATACTCTATACTTAAACGGTCTCTAATAACTCCATCTATTAATGGTCAAAACTACGATGTGACCAACATATTCACATCTCTCCAAACCCTCATCGTCTACTTATTCCATGCAAACCCATAGTTCTTTTTCACCATACTTGCAGTCAGTCCATTTCATAGACCAGGAGAGTAATTCTGAAGGTTAGAAAATTCTACAAAACAGAGACCATGGGAGTCATTGTTAGGGTAGATCTCGTAGGGGCAAAGTTTATGGAAGGGTACCCACAACTCAAGGAGATAATGCAGAAGGCTAGATGACTCAAATTCATTGAAAAATTTGATGGATATCACAAGGAGATCACAAAATATTTTTCTAGATCATTCGATCATACAAAAGTAGAGATTGGAGACAAAGTTTGCAGTAACAGAATCTTACATAGCAGAGGCTACAGAACTACCAAGACTTGGTGAGAGATGGTTCAAAAAAAATAAATTTCACAGTGAATCATGGAAGGTAATCCTCAGGAACCTTGGTATGGATGTCACTGTGTTTACAAAAGGAATTCCTACTTCAGCACTCAAAAATAAATGGAGAAGCATGCTTTTGATATTACAAAAATTTATTACCTGTGAGGGAATATTCGGATGCATGTATGTTTATCATATACGTTTATTGATGAACTTTCTAGAAAAAGGAAACAACAACCTCCCTTTCTTCCTTCTAAACAGTCCAAGGAGGATGGCTTCAAATGTACAAAAGAAAATAGAATTCATAGACACAACTATGTACCATCACGGGTTGGTAGAAATGCTGGTTGAGTTTCATTTGAAAAGAGTAGGAGATACTTGGGAAAACTTCTTGATAAGAAACTATTTCCAAGAGGCACCAGAATCATCCGAAGAGGGTAATGTTAAAAGGAGTAAGAGGAAAAAGACCAGTATGACCATTCAAAGCAAACCTGAGTCCTCCACACAGAAAAATGATGAAGAGACATTTGCTAAGACAGAGATCGGAGAGCAGATCAAGAAAAAAGGAAAGATAAAAAAGAAATCTGGTGGAATTGCTAAGAACAAACTTGAACCTTCATTACAACAAGATGATGAACAACTAATTTCTAAAAAATTGACAGAGATTAGGAAACAAATCAAGAGGAAGGAAAAGATAGGAAATGATAAAAAGGGTACAAAGGAGGAGAACGTAAACCCCCTACAACTTATAAGGAGCTCTAGACTCTGAGGTATGGTAAAGAAGGTACCATCAAAGGGAACAGAGTTCATAAATCTAGAAGACAAAACCCCAGTACCATATCCTAATATTGTTCCATTTACATACAGTCCTAAAAACTCTCCTAGATAGTATTTTGAAGGTAGCCCCCACAGAGGATCCCTAGCCATAGACCCAATGCAACAAGAAATTTATGATTACATAGAATCATTGGAAAAGAAAGGTGCCTCAATGGATCCAAGATCCTCAGCCAATCCAGAACAACCTGTCAATCCACAAGAACCTCTAACTGACTCTCTCAAACAAGAAATCTATGAGTTAGAGATATTGAATAGGCATATCAAGAAAGAAAATGAAACTTTGAAGGAACAAAGCAAATTGGATAAAGCCATTCATGATAATACGATACTACACCTAGGGCTATGGTACAATAAGAATAGGAAGTTGAAGAGGAAGAATAGAAAGTTGAACAAAAAGATCATCAACCTTAAATATAGACTTCTCATGAAGAAACCCAGGATGGTAGTCACTTCAAAGAGGAGAAAAAGAAGAAATTTAGATGTACTAGCAGAGGTATCTGAGCAGATGTAATAGGAAAGAAGAGTTCACATTTTTGGGAAAATTACATGGGGACATGCAATGATTTTGCAGTGGGGGTATGTTGGACCTCAAAATTACTCTTTCCTTGACAAATTTTCTCACTTCTTTCTCTTGTTTTCCATAAAAGATAGATCCCCATCACTAATAGATGATATATTTTGTCTCAAGGAGGAAATTAAATGATTGAAATGTTATAATTTTATGTTTTTTCTATTTGAAATACGTTTTTTCAAAACTGTGTGTTCCGTAGCTACTTCCATGGTTGAACAGGTTACAAGTGTCAAACTAAGAAACCGGCCACATGGGCATATCTGGAATCATCTCGACATGGATCCTATCCTAGTCACCCAGCCCAGATCGATAAAAAATCCAGCTCAAGACCGCAGTCAAAGATGGAGTCAAACGTATGAAACCCGAAAGCAATAGGACTCTTTGTCTACTCTTTCATGGTTAATTAATAAATCCAACAGATCTGTTGAAGCATTAACTTGGATCAGCCACCTGTGTCAATGGTTTTGTGCAACCATCTTGTTCAAATTCAAGTCACTTGTAGCTGATCAAAGATTTACGCAGACTGGTTGTAATACGTGTAGACCACCTGTAGCTAATTTTCATCAAAAGGCAATTATGAATATTTTCTTTTAAATACCAGTTGAATAGAACTGGAAGGAGTTCAAAGTTTTTGATGTATTAAGTTTAAACTTATCAGCTCTGTAATTTTGGACTTTTGTTCCTATTTGATAATACAAAGCTGTGTGTTGACTGATGATCATTTGAAGGAGCATTTTGAATTAAGTTAGCAGCTCAACCTAGTCAGTGGCAGAGGGCCCCTGCGATGAAGGAGGTTTTCTTTTCATTTGTTTTCTTCTTTCTACTGAGTTTTAAATTTCTCATTTTCTTTTAGCAGTGTTTATAACTTATGTTGATTTCTTGTAGTTTGATTCCTTTTGGTTTTAATCAGTAGCATAATGTTAGAATTCAATTATGCAGTCTTGTTTCTGCAATCCATTTCATAAAGGAAACGACTTTGTTTCTAAATAGAGTAAGGTTGAAAGTAATGAGGATGCATTGTTGATTAGTTTACTCATTGTTTTTTTTATTTACTTCCTAGTTCAGGTTTTCAATGCACTGTACTAATGAATGTTTTTGGTCACCATTTCAAACTGATGTCCATCCTAAACTAAATGGTTAAGCATTCACTTTACATAAGGGTTGAAATCAATCAGTTACCTTCTGCATGTTTTTATTTAGTTTCTTTTCTAGATCATGAAGTACAAAATTTGCTTGAATTCCATCTTAAGGAGGTTATCCTTCAAAATTAAAGGTTAAGGTAACTAGAAGTACTTCATTTAATTTCATTCTTTGTATTTATTTCAACATGAATTAAAACTTTACCTTCTAGTTTTAAGAATTATTCATGAATTAGGATTAGATGAGAAGATAGGATAGATGCAGTGTTTTTCCTTCTTTTAACTTAGATTTTGACTAGTTTTAAGTTCTTGGTTCACCTTTAGGAAATTTAGATTCAGTTTCTCATAGTTCAAATTGTACATCATTAGGAATCAGAGAACAGAAACCCCCAAAACAATATAAAATACAAAACAACGAAGTAAGAAGGGTTAACTAGCACATACAGTGCACTACATTTCATTAGCTTACGAGTCTCAGTTGATAATTTATTCAAAGAAATTTAGGACACTAAATTGACTAAACACGGATCATACTGCATCTGCAGCTACATGGTTTTCTACAATTGTTGTGAGGGTTTCCCTTGCGGTTGTTGTAGTTGTCATTGCTGCGGCATCATCTGCCCCTGCTACCGTGCGGGTGACCTTTGCTACAACAAAGGTTTCCCTTGTTGCTACAGAGGCTATCCTTGCTACTGCAAGGGTACTTGAACAGTACCCAGATTAATACCTTGAAAATTTCAAAACTGGATCTGGCCATAGCCACCCAGAAAAGTGGACAGACCAGGCTGAACATACTGTCCAAGCTAAAGGACGTAAGGTAGATTTCCCATTCCTTGGGAACCATATGGAACATAAGGAGCTTGGTATTGAGCTTGAGCTTGGACCTATTGGTACTAGACATTGCTCAATCCAGCAGGACCAGCAGGGTTTTGGATAGCACCAGAAGAAGGCTGGTTCATCCCAACCATGTGAGCCTGTGAGCTACTCATATTAGTTGTACCTAATGCCATAGACACATTTGGATTCTGCCCCCTAGGTGGTGGCACAACTCGTGCACTGACCAGAGGGACTGAAGAACTGACAGAAAAATGACTTGAAACCATCGATTGAACCAGACGGGTGACTTGGACAGATAAGACAAGAGGGTTTGGAACAGTGGGATGCACTAGGACTGAAGTAACTGTAGAAATTACTGTCTATTGGGAGGTTTGGTTCTAAATGAATGGACCTGTGGTAGGCATAGCGCTATACCCCCAAACAGGGTTGTGATAAAGTGATGAGGCACTAGGTGTACCTGAGATCAACAGTGCTAAAGTCACATAATTAGGTGGCAAATCCCGATATGCACTGATGGGAATGTTCCTCGTGTAGGGGAAACATTCAGGAGGAAATTGATGCTCTTCCTCTTCGACATTGTGTGGAGTAGAAACTTCCGATTGATCCAAAGAAGTAACTAGAGCTTCCCCTTCGGGTTCCATGGGTGGAAACAAGCGATGAAAAACAAACAAAGATGTACGAGGGGATAATCCCAAAGGAACACTCGGCTGATTGTACAAGACTGTACAGACACTACGGTGATATCACAACAGGGTCGAACAAAGGATTCAAAGGATATATAACTACTCCAAGTTGACCTTTAGTAGTCGACAAAATCTGAGGAGTCTAGACGAGATTGTCCGAAGATTCCAGGCCAATATTAGAAGGCGACCCATTATATGAAGTAGGTGGAGGATGAGATGACAAAGGTTGAATGCTAAGAACGATTCCAAGTAAAACACCTTGGTCCTCGAGTGACTCTCGTAATTCAGGAAAAGGCTCCTAAGACAATCTTTCAGACGGAGGAGAGGAAATGGAACTAGGTGAACCAGATGGTTCAACCACGATAACCTCGTCTCAGTTAACAAGAAAAGAGAGATAAATTTCAAGGCTTTAAAATGTACTTTAACTAATACTCACGATTTGGCCTAGAAAAGACTAACAAGATGTTATAAGATTGCGGGCAATGATTTTTTAAAACACATAAATAAATTGGTGCTCTTTCATGTTTTAAGAGTCGAGAAAGAAGCAAAGATGACTCTATCACTTTTGATTGGAAACGAGATTGAAAGGAAAAGCGCTCGAATGATATTTTAAGTTTAATGAGTCAAAAAGATCAAATGACTACTCCAGATGATCTAGGTAAAAAGGATTACCAGGCAATCGTGAACTGCAGAATACCTCCCGGCTAACTGAGAAGTACGGGCATACAATCTCCCCGAATGTTGTGTTCGGTGTATCACGTTTGCAAGGTTACAGACTTGGCTTCCTATGGATAAAGGATTATAGCCTAGATGGGTCTCCCTTTATATACTTGATGGTATGGAGAGCACAAGTCTATACTAGCGCTGTCTAGTGCCGAAGCTAATGACAGCTGCTAGGTTTAAATATGCTGGAACACATCTCTAGCCTAGACCTTCTATATGCTGGAACACTACACTTTTTGAAAAAAAATAAACCAATGAAAAATTCATTCCAATTCCTAGTTTCCTAACAAGTACACTCCAAACAGTCCTTTCAAAATTAAAGAGAATTCTTATTTCTTTTCAAATGCAAATGCAATCCTAGTATTCAATAATGCTAACTAACGTAACATATTGATGCAGAAAACTATAATTATGTACTTTTCATGAAATGACAAAATGAATTTCTCATAAAACACTTCAATGAAAATTTTTCCGAGACAATCGATTCTCAAGCAATTGAAAAACACAGAAAAAAGTCTCTTTCAAACTAATGACACAATGAATCTACCAAAAACAAGACAAGAAATGTGATTTATGCCTAAAAAGAGATGTTTAGGCAAGCAAATGAAACTTTTCAAACTTGTGTAATGGAGACCAAAGCAATAAGAGGACTATAAACGAAATGCAAGGAGTAAATTCACCAGCAACTTGACTTACTGAGTTCACAATCAACTAAATGGATGACAACCTATATGCCCTAGGATTACAAACCATCCACAGACTCAAGAAATCAAGTAAAAAGAAGGAAAGTCAACAAGAAAATAAACCAAGTGAAATCCACTATCCAGTCAGGGAGAAGACAATCCAAAAAAGTTACAAGGTAGAAATAAAGAGAGAAAGACACACTAGCCAAGATTTGGGGTGAACCCTAATCTTCACCTACAGGCATCAACGTGACTGCTTAACTGACAACAAGCACTAGAAGGGGGTCGGCGCTACTGTTTCTGAGTATATCCCATTTCTCGACGCGACTGTCAGCAAAATAAGTGCGTTGATCGAGGATGCAAAGAAAAAATAAAAATTTTCAAAGGCTGAGACCAGACTTGCTATTGTGAATTTCAGACCTAGAGTAGTAAAGAACAAAAAGTAGATAGGACTAAAGGGATATGGTGAAACTATAAAAGTTCACACAAAACCATGAAATTTCAAGTAAGCAAATAGAAGGATTGGTATCCCCAGTGGATTCTCCAATTTGTGGTGAAGTAAAATTCTAAATGGGGAGACAAACAATTCCTTTAGCCCGAGAGAGGATCTAGCCACAAACAAGACAGTCTATGGAATATTTCCTTAGGTTAGAACCAATTAAGGGGGCCTACCTCTTAGTACGCTTATCCCTTTTGGTGATGACCTTATTTCCTTGCTCCAGCTATCTCCTGTTTCCTTCTTTGAGTACTTGAAACAAGTAAACAATAGCAAACAACAACCGTGATAATAGCCAAATTGTATTCAAGCTACTTAACAAGTCAAGAAACATTAAGCCATAAACATGTGAGATGACATATTATGTAGGAAATCAATCGATAGTTGCATATATATTAAATCAAGAAGAGATTAGAACCATTGTCTTGACGTTGCTATTCTCCTCTTACAAATCTGGGTACCCACACACTTCCGTTAGCATTCCATGATGGCCTCAACAATGGTAGTTTTAAGGCTCTTCCCTTTAGTATTCACACTAAACCAAATTCACACTTCTCCCCCACACACAACTAGATAGCTACAACTATGAATAATTGGTTGATTATTGCAAAATCAAAACCTCAACTAGAGCATAATTAGAACTAGAACACACGCACTAGCTTGTGCTTGGGAAAAATGGAGGTTTATATAGCATGGATGGAAGGGAGATGGTTCCTCTTCTCATGGGAGGTATTATCTCTTGAGGTAGTTCCATCCTAATAGGGGAAAGGAGCCCAAACTGACCTCCTCGACTCCATCTGGCCCAACCATTTACTAGACTTCCGTTACGAAGCTTCTAGAGCTGGAAGATTTGGCTCCTTATTTAAAAAACTTTCCAACAGAGTGTTGGCGTGACTGGGAAAAGGATCAATTGCTCTGGTCAGTGTGAGGGACAACTGTAAGCCTCACATATCGGCGTGGGGAGGACACTGGTCATTAGCGCTGGTCTTTTAAACTAGGAAAACGAGAAGATTTTGGGAAAATGATGCAAAGGGGAATTGTTCTTCTCATGAAGAGGGACACAATGGTAGTTTCTTCATGAAGGGAAAGCAAGTAGGGATCAATGTAGAGGTTCTCTAGGATCATGGAACGGGGAGTATAGGGACAGTGAAAAAATGTTGTGTAACAAGACACCCAAATCATGTTAAGACATACTCGAATAGGAACTTCGCAGTAGTGGCAGTAGTACAATCCTTCACCGGCTGCGCTTCTGCCCATTGTGTTAAGTACTCTGTTGCAGTAATAATATACCGTGCGCTCGTATTCTTTCCTGCTGGCTGTATCAGTGCTATAAAATCAATAGACCACTTATCAAATACTTGTAGTGACATCTGAGAGTTAAGGGGCAATTCATCTCTTCACAAAGGCTTTCCCATCCTTTGGCAAGCATCGCACACCTTGCAGTATGCTTTAGAATCCTTATGTAAAATCGACCACCATAAACCTGCGTGCAAAATCTTATATGCAGTCGCTTTTCCTGCATAGTGTCCTGCCACTACTCCTCCATGTGCTTTGGCCAAGATACTAGCGTGCTCAAACTCTGGAACATACCTTTGCAGTATTTCATATGTTCCCATCTTATACAAGTGACCTGATATCACTGAAAAATCTGCAGAGCATACTACTAATTCCTTCTTTTGCTGTGTGGAATATCCTTCCGGAGTTGTACCCATGGTTAAAAATGAATGATGTCAGCAAAATGGTCATCTGTGATGCGCATACAAAGAGCTGCGCATCCAGTGGTCCTTCCTCCAAACTATTTGGTTCTTTGCCCGTTTCAGTCCTTGATAGGTGGTTTGGTCCTGCATTCAACCTTCCAAGCTTCACAATTACTTCAAATTCATACTCTCGAAACAACAATAACCATCTATATATTTCCCCCCCCACCCCCCAACACATGCTTATTGACTATATACTTCAATGCCCAGTGATCTGTATACATTTTAAAATGTCCACCCAACAAGTAATGTCTAAATTTTTGCAGTGCATAGAACATTTCCAGTCCTTCACGCTCTATAGTGGAATAATTCTTTTTAGCTTTTGATAATTTTTTGTTTGCGAAGGCTATTAAATGATCAATATATCCCTCTCCTACCCATGTTAATACCACACCTAGCGCAATGTAGGAGGCATCCACATGGACGTGGAATTATTTCTTCAAGTATGGAAACACCAAAATAGGCGTAGTCACCATTTTTTCCTTCAATACATCTAGGATGCACTGACATTCTTCATCCCAATGAAATGTCATATATTTCTTCAATAATTTTTCCATCGGCATGATTATCGGAGCATAAGACTTGATAAACTTTCTATAATACCCAGTGTTCCTCAAGGTTGTGCGCAATTGTTTTACATTCCTGTGAGCTTCCAAATTCACAATCACAAAAATCTTCACAGGGTCCACCATCAATCCTTGCTTACATACTACATGACCAAGTAATATTCCAAAGGACACACAGAATATGCACTTCTTCAAGTTCAGCGCAATCTGATATCTTCGACATGTATCCAACATATGGCACAAACTTGCAACATGGTGCTTCACCAACCTAAACACTGTCCAATCATCCAAATAAACCTCCAAAAATTTATGTAAATTCCTTGAACGCCGTGATTACTACCCTAGAGAAGATTGCAAGCGCGTTTTTCAATCCGAATGGCATTACTGTACACTAAAAGAAACCCCACTTCACCGTGAAGGTTGTCTTGCTTTGATCCTCCGACGTGATCATTATTTGATGGTATCCCAAAAATCCATCAGTAAATGAATAAGCCTCCTGTTCTCCAACATTCTCTAACACTTCATCTGTAAATGGTATTGGAAATGGATCATGCACACATTCATCATTCAATTTTCTTAGATCTACACACATCCAAATTTCGCCTTTATGTTTCTTCTCTTGGACAACCATTGGGCTCACCCAATTAGATTCTTCTACTAGTTCAATGATACCAGCATCCAACATCTTGTCAAGCTCTTGGCGCACATTTTCTTTATACTTCAAATTTAGCCGATAAGGTCTCTGCTTAATGGGCTTCGCATAAGGTTTCAATGTGATCTTCATAACGCCCAAATCTCCAACGATCCCCTTCAAATCCGAAAACTTTGTTGGAAATAGATCTTGTTATTCACACAACAGTTCGACCACCTTATCGACTGTATCTTCGTCCCAATAGTCTCCTATCGTCGTGAACTTAGGCTCTACTTCAGATCTAATATTTATTTGTCTAGTTTTTAAAGGCTCTGATATCTCTAGGTTTTATGCTTTCAGTCCTTCAACTTCACGCTGTCCTTCTTTCTTTGGAATGTTAATATTCCATGGATCTTCTTCTTCCTCCTCGACAATCACATTATATCATTCTAGTGCATGGCACAACTGTGTACAACAATTTGACTGAGTCCATTCTACCGGTTCCTTGGGCGTTCTGAATATAACGACTTTTATCTCTTGGAACACTTCGTCAATGCATTCAAACCCATCCTCAAAGCTGAAATTCAATAGAAAACCTTCTCTTGATATGTCCCACTCTACCGTCCCATGGCAAAGCTCTGTTTCTAAATACCAGTTCATAGGGATTGTATCTAGGGTATGAAAAAATTGTGAACCCATTCTAGTGTGTGGCTCAGTTCCCCTGGCCTTAGTCCATCGTGCCAAATGATCACATGGATCATCCTTCCCACTGTACCTCTCTTCCATCTGGGTATTGGCATATCCAAACCTTGATCTCATCATTCTTCTATATTCCTTCCATCCAGCGAAGCTCTCCTTGTGCGTACCCCACCAATAGGCAGGTGTAGCACGTAGTGCAAACTCCAGTGCTTGGAAGCGATATTCTTTAGGTACTTCCCTTTAAAATTAATCTAAAAATAGATCCACACCAATAAAACCATCATAATGTGGAATATTTATTACCTCATTTGAAACACACCTCAATGATTTGGTCATCATATTACATCAGAGTGTAGATACTTCATGAAACTAATTCTGCTAGCGCTCAAGTTCTTCATCTGTGTTTGAGGTGTAGGAACTATCCCTGTCCCACACAATTCATCCATCGGCTGTAGGATTGCTCCAATCTTCATCTCATGCTGTAATCTTGTATATCTGATCCAAATCATCATCATCCTCCACAAAGCCGTGAACAGGTTCGGTATAGCACATTCCCTCAGCAGGGTCTAGCGGTACTACCACCTGGAGTGCCTTCCTTTCAAAAGTCATCTTCCACTTCTTCAAGTTGATTACTACATCCATGTAAAAATTCCATTCAATCCCCAGTAGCGCGAGCTACGAGTTACTATCATCCACTATTTCAATGACCTCAAAGTATGTCAATGCATTTGCGCCCTCAATGTCTACTGTTACACCATATAAACGCCCCATTGGAATAATCTTCTGTTGATTAGCCATGCACAGATGGATAGGAGACCACTGTAGCACATTATATTATCCTATCTGTGCGGCCAACCTCATCTCGTGCCCCGTTCGCTTCTTATGCTTACCAATTTTTCTCACGGTGCACTGTTCAGTAGGGGTCTTTTATTTATTCATGCACTTATCAATTAACTATTGTAGCCCTTCTACTACTTTCTTATCTTGCAACAAATTCACACAGGTCTTTAGAAAAGTAACTAATATTGACGGATCTACCTCCTGTGTCGTATTGGTTTATGACAATTTTCCTTGGCTTCCTGAGGTGGAGGCCTCAGTGAAGCTCTTCTTGGCTTCCATGAATTTTTCTTTAGCTTTACTGATGTCAAAATCTATTTCTTTCTCAACAACCGGACATACCCAACCTTTAGTACCAGGCAATTTTCCTTTATCTTGACTTGTTGCCATACCACTTCTGGTTAGTATATTTACACTATGATCCTCTTCGTGAGGTTCCACCCTCATCATTTGTAAGTTTTGCGTAGGTTTCTGGGGCTGTGTCTTCTTTCCTTGCATCTTAGCTATAAGGATCAAACAATCTTCTATCACATGGTCGAACTATCCGCAATACTGACATGAAGGCTGTGTGGGGTTTGGGAAATCTCCTGCAAAGTGTACTGCTTCATCACAGTTATAGAAAATTATCTCCCCATGTCCTCTGCCAGCTCCACCCCCTCTTCGTCATCCTCGGCCTTGGAATCCTCCACATGTTGCTCCTGCACCCTAATCCTGAGGCTGATTTTATGCCTCAATGTAATAGGTAGGGGTTCTATCCATCATTAGTTCATAGCTTCAAAAATGATGCTCATCATGACCTATAGACTTGCAGAAATTGCGAAAAAAATGTTAAGGGGTCCGTACAAACTTCTGTAGCAGATGACAATTTTCCATCGCGTGCTGTCCTGTAACCTAATAGATAGCGCGCAAGGTGCAGCCCCCATGCTCGACCCAATGGTATTCTCCAGTTTTAGGGGAACAAGTCCTACCCTAATAAGATAATTTTGATAAACTAGGTAATGGTTCTTATCATGCCCATGGCCCTTGCATATCAAGCACCAAACTTCAGTGCACACCTCAGGCTGGGATTCCTTTTCTTTCTTCAGGCTTTGCAACTCTAAGTATAGGATTTCCAGTTGGGAGTGAATCTATTGCACTCCAAGGTTTGTATCCTGTATGGGTGAGGCTTCCAACCTCATCACGATTTCTAAGGCTTCTGCTTGTGTTTCTCTATTTTGTTGTGACAACATAAATCTTAAGTGTGAAAAGAGCGACATGATATACCAGTCTCGATGCTAGGAATCTGTAATCACCATATTAGCCTACTTGATCAGGCATTTCAACATCTAGTCGAATTCCCAAGATGACTCATCTATCCTTTGGTGAATTTCTTTGAAATCAGTTACCGACTGTGCCTTTGACTTAGGCTTTCTAAACTCCTTGTTCAGAGCTTGTTGGGTCTCTGCCAACTTCGCGTTGGGTTATCAGTGCAGTACTTGAGGTACCACATCAATGCTTGATCTTGTAGGGCTAAGACCAGCTGCGCCTTCTTAATGTTATTATTCATAATCTGCTGCACCATCCACACAACATCCGAAACAAACCAAAACTGTTCGGGGTCTTCACTCTCGACCCCTTTAAAAACTGGCATATTCATCATGTTCACTATGTTTAATAGTGGAAGTGGAGGTGAAGGTGGATGTTGGCTTGTATGGGCCCGACCTAGGTTCGGAGGTGATTTAGCCAAGAAAATCTCGGTACTACTGGCCCTTTCGGCAACAGTTCGCAGAGCGCGAACTGAGGTCTCACGTGAAGTAGTATGGGAGGGTGCTAGAACCAGGTTTTTGCACCTTGGGGATGTCTGATGAGTTTCTGGCGGTCCGCAGTTTGACCCTGCGCATACGTTGCTACGCGCACCTATTAGTCCTTCACAACCTGTGATGCTGCTTGCACACAGCCTTACACGGGGCGCGATCCATATTATACCCAAGTTCCTTACTATTTACCCTGTTATTACCCGATTACTTAACTTATTTGTGTAAGACTAGTGATAATTAAAAGTATATCCAGCAATCATATAAGTGCGCATGATAAACAAAACAGTATAAATGTAAAGAAGACAATACACAAGAAGATGCACAAAAATTGGAATCAAGTTCTCTTTATTATTCTTTGTTCAAGATTACAGACTCGACACTACCCTACGTACTCTACTACAGGGGTCTGCGCACTCAGCTACAGACTCTACTAGGCCTCTGTGCACTCAGCAACAAAGCCTCTTCCTACTACTATGACCCAATACACTTAGACTCTTACTCTATGCTCTATCTTCTCTACTCTGCTTCTTTGCTCATAACTTAAGCCTCGCTCTATTTATACAATCCCATGGTCCACGGACCATGGGTAGGCTGACATGACATTACATTTCTTTACAATACTTAGGGCGGACAACCCTATGACTCAACCTATACTTTGTGCTCCGCGCTTGCAATTCACGGAGTTTTACAATGGATCTGTCCAAAAGTTAGGCTTTGAGCCCCAAAACATGCTGTGGGGGGATTCCATGCCCAACAGGCCCTCAACACAAACATTTTCACTCACGCTCGAGTCACTCTGTTAGCGCGACGATCTTGGTGGGGAGTCCCTCCAACTGGTCCCGACTGCTTGAATGTCGGCAGCGCACTGAGCTGCTGCCTACTGTACTTGCTAAAGTATTGCTTCTGAATCATCTATGTTAGAATTGTGTCCTTACATCTGTACTAGCATCCGATACATATGTTTATAGTCCCACACCCTTGTCCAGCTCCGTGGGCCGCAAAGACTGTACTTCGGTTAGTTAGTCAGATAGTCGGCCCACCCGTGTAGGACTTCAAGCGACTACCGTTTACTTTGCCTGGGAAGGGTTCTCCATTTAGTTTGACTAGCTGGACTGTGCCTCTGTCTGTGACCTCCTTAACCATGTATGGTCCCAGCCAGTGCAGTCAAAACTTTCTCAGAATTTTTAAAACTTACTGTCATACAACAGCACTAAGTCGTTTACCTTGAAGGTGGACAACTTGATATGGCAGTCATGCTAGGCCTTTTCATGCTGATTTTGTACCTACTGATGAAATCGAGCTAGAAAACATTCTTCCTCGAGTTCTTCTAATTGCATGAGCCTTTCTTCTAGAGCTTTGCAATCCGTCATGCTTGTGAGCATTGTTATTCAAAGATTAGGTATATGTATTCCATCAACATGATAACTTCCGTGCCATAGACAAACCAGAAAGGTGTTTGTCCCATCAATTTCTTGCATGTTGTCTTGTACGCCCATAATACTGTAGGTACGCATAGTTCCCAGTCATTTCACTATGCATTACATACTTTGGTCAGCGCAGTCTCCAGTATTTTGTTGAATGCCTCTACTATCCCATTAGCTTGTTGGTGGTACGGTGTACTTTTCTGATGATACACTTGGAACTCTTCTGTGAGCACGCTGATGGTTCCATTCAAGAAATGTGTTCCGTGATCACTCATGAAGATTTTTGGACAGCCAAATCGTGTCAACACATTTTCGAACAATAACTTTGTAGCCGTAGCGGCCGGTGGTTCTTGACCAGCTGTGCTTCAGCCCATCGTGTTAGGTACTCCATTGCAGCGATGATGTAGCACGCACCTGTCTTTCCTTGAGATTTTATCGGTCCCACAAAGTCGATTGCCCATTTTTCAAATGGCTATAGTGTCATTTATGGATTTAGTGGCATCTCATACCTTCGTGATGGTTTTCTAGTCCTTTGACATATATCACAGGCCTTACAGTGTGCTTTCGAATCTTGGAGCAGGGTCGGCCACCATAACCCTGTGCGAAGAATATTTGGTGCGGTTGCACATCTTGCATAGTGTTCTCCTACAGTGCCCCCATGTGCTTCCGTGAGGATCTGACCTCGTTCAAATTTAGGTACGTATCTTCAGAATATCTCATCGTTGCCCATTTTGTAAAGGTGCCCCGCAATGACAGAAAAGTTCGCCGCACGCACCACTAATTCCTTCTTCTGTTGGACTAAGTGTTCCTTCGACGCAGTCCCTATTGTTAGAAAATGGATTATGTCTTCGAAGTGTCCATCCGCGACGCGTACTGCAAAGAGCTGTGCATCAAGTAATCCCTCTTACAAATTCGTTGGTTCCTCGCCTGTTTCAATTCATGACAAGTGATTTGGTCCTGCATTTAGGCATCCCGACTTGACTATGACCTCAAAATCATATTCTTGAAACAGTAAGAGCCATCTGCATATGCGCCCCCCCAACACAGGCTTATTCTCTAGGTATTTCAACACGGAATGGTCAGTATACATCTTGAAATTTCCCCCGAGTAAATAGTGTCGGTATTTTTGGAGTGCGTACACCATTTCCAACCCCTCACGCTCAATGGTAGAATAGTCCTTTTCTTGTTTGGATAATTTCTAACTTGCAAATGCGATCGGGTGATCCACACCCTCCATGCCCTCCTATGTGAGTACAAATCCTAGTGCAATACACGACGCATCAACATGTACATGAAATTCCACATCCTATTTTGGGAAGACCAGGATTGGAGCGAAGGCCAGTTTCTCCTTCAGGACATCCAAACTATTCTTGCTTTCATCATTCTCGCAATATGTAACATCCTTTTTCAATAGCTTTTCCATCGACGCTATTATTTGGGCATAAATTTTGACGAACTTCCTATAGTATCCAGTGTGCCCCAACGTAGCACACAGTTGTTTAACACTTCACGGTGCTTCCAAATTTAGGATAACAACAATCTTCACAGGGTCCACCATCAGGCCTTTTTTGTAGACCACATGTCCTAGCAGGTTTCCAAAGGCAACGAGGAATGTGCACTTCTTAAGGTTCAGTGCAATCTGGTGTCGGCAGCAAGTATCCAGCATCAAGCGTAAGCTTGCTACATGGTGCTTAACTAATCCAAAGATAGTCCAATCATCTAGATAGACCTCCAAGAACTTGTGGATGTATTCTTTGAACACAACCACAATGATGCGCGAAAATATAGCTGACATGTTCTTCAGGCCAAATGTCAATAGTGTATTCAAAGCAGCCCCATTCTGTTGCGAAGGTCATTTTTCTCCTATCCTCTGGCATGATCTTGATTTGATGGTACCCTGACAACCCATCTGTGAATGAGTATGCTTCCTGAACGCCAACATTATCCAGTACTTCATCTGTGAATGGTGTCAGGAATGGATCATGTACACAGGTGTTGTTCAGCTTCCTGAGGTCCATGCATATTCTCATTTCGCCCTTCTGTTTTTTCTCCTGTACTACCATAGGACTCACTTAGTCGGATTCTTCCACTGGTTCAATAATTCTGGCTGCGAACATTTTGTATAATTCATCGCAGACCTTTTCTTTATACTTCGGATTCAAGCAGTAAGGCCGCTACTTAACTGGCTTTGCATCAGGTTTTGGGGTGATCTTCATCATCCCTAAGTTGCCAATGATCCCTTTTAAGTCTGTAATTTTGGTCGGGAACAAGTCTTGGTATTCGCGAAGTAACTCAGTGACCTTATCCACTGTGGCATTGTCCCAATAGTCCCCAAGCGTTGCGTACTTCGACTCCGCCTCCGTTCCAATGTTGACCTGCTTTGTCTTTAGCAGCGTGGTGATGTCGGGGCCTTCCAGTGATGGTCTAAGAATCTCGAGACAACCTTCCATTTATGAAATATTAATATTTCGTGGGTCCTCATCATCCTCCTCAACATTTACGTTATAACACTCTAGTGCCTAGCTCAACTATGTCACCCATTCTGGTTGAAGTACTTCCATTGGCTCTTGGGGTATGTTGAAGATAACGGATTTTACTGCCTGTAGTGGATCGTTAATAATATCTAACCGAAGATCATCAAACGTGAACGTTAACAGAAATCCCTTGCACAAGACATCCCATTCTCTTGTACCATGGCAGAGCTTTGTCTCAGTATACCAATTCATGGATACGATATCCAGAGTATGATAGAATAAACGTACCCATTCAGGCTATGGCTCTTCCCCATAGACATTGGTCGATTTCATGAGGTGTGTGTGTGGATCATCTCGTCTGTCATATTTGTCTACTAGCCGTATCTGTGGTTTCCCAAATCATAGGCGCATCATTCTTCTACATCTGCGCTAGTTCTCAAAACTTCCTTGATGTGTACCCCACCATCGTGCGGACATTGCGCCTACTGCCCACTTTAGCACATCGAAACATTGCTGTTTTGGTACTGTGCTTTCAAATTTTCTTAGGAATTCATCCACCACTGTCAACCCATCATATGTCGGCAGAACCCTTGCTTCTATTGTCACGCAGCATAGTTATCTAACCATCATGTTGCAATTAAGCGTTGTTACTTCATGTAGCCGATTCTGCCATCACTCTATCTCAGTCTTCGTCTGAATCCAAAGTGCAGGAGCTTTCGCGTTCCCACGAAATCCTTCCATCTATAGTCGAATTCACCTAATCCTCTTCTCACGTAGTTATCTTGTAAATACAATTGATATTGTCATCACTATCATCGTTGCACACCGGTTCCGTGTATCGCACTCCTTCGGCTGGATCTAGCGGTACTACTACGCGTAGTAACTTTGTCTCAAAGATCATTTTGTTCTTCTTCAGATTTATGACTCCATTCATATCAGTGGCCCAATCTATTCCTAGTAGAGTGAGATAAGGATTATTGTCATCGACAATCTCTATCACTTCAAAATCCACCTATGCACTCGCACCTTCAATATCTACTGTTACCCCTTGTAATCTTCCCATGGGCAAGATATTTTGTTGGTTCACCATTTGTAACTGAATATGAGACCACTGTAGCGCGGGTCTACCCATGCATTCCCATGTATGTTTTGGCAGTACATTCACGTCCGATCCGAGATCCAGGATTACCTGATCCATTTCATATTCACCGATTTGCACAATCAACCTAATTTCCCTTCCTTTGCGCAACACATGCTTTCCAAGTTTTCGGATCACGCGCGGTTCTCCTGACCCCGCGCACCTAGTGATAAGTTCCTATAGTCCTTTTACTGCCTTGCTGTCGCATAACAGTTTCATACATGTCTCCAGAAAGGTAGTGAGCATTGAAGGATCCATTCTTGGTTCTAATTGATCCTTACTACCTGAAGTGGAGGCCTCTGTGAAGCTCTTCTTAGCTTCCTTGAATGTCTCCTTCACACGTTCTAAATCAAATTTAGGTTCCTTTGTCGGAGCCTTGCAAACCCACACAATTTCTTCTGACTACTTACCTTTATCATTGCTAGTAGTCATACCGAATCTGAGCATCATGTTTACATTTGGGTCTTCTTCGTGTGGTTCAGACCTCATCATCTGCAAATTCTGAGTTGGAGGGGGCTGAAGTACCCCTTTTTCATGCAGTCTCACTATCAATGTAGGGCAGTCTTCTACCTCATGATCGAACTGAGTACAGTACAAACGTGATGTCCTTGTCAGGTTTGTACAATCACAGGCATAGTGCCCGGGCCCTCTGCAATTATAACAAATTAACTGTCTGTGACCCCTTCCTAGTCCCATTCCACCTCGACCTCGACCGCGCCCCTAAAATCTAGCATGCACCATTCCTACATTCGGGTTGAGGGCTCATGTTTATACCTGCACCCTGTAGGCAGGAGTCTGATCCATCATTAGTTCGTAGCTTCTGCAGGTGCACTCATCATGGCCTACTGACCTGCAAAAATTACAAAACAATCGCTGGGACGTTTGCGTATACTTCTGTAATAGATGACAATTATCCATAGTGTGTTTTCCTCCTATCTGACAGATCACACACCATAATGCAGGTGCCGTGCTCGGTCCTTCCTGTACGTCAGGTCTTAACAGCATCAACCCTTCTCCTGCCAAGTAATTTGTGAACACTGGACAATGGTCCTGGTCATGCCCCTGGCCTTTGCATTTTATGCACCATACCTCCTCGCGCGCCTCTGGCCGAGGTGTCTTGTCCTATTTCAAACTTTGCATTTCTAGACATATATTTTGTAGTTGCATGTGGATTTGTTGGACTCCTAGACCAGGGTCTTGTATAAGGGTCTCATGCAATCTCATCGCCATCTCCAAAGCTTCAGCCTGGGTGGAGATTTTTTGCTGTGACAATGCCGTCCTAAAGTGTGGCGTCAGTGATGCTACAAACCATGCACGATGTTGTCCATCTATCAATGTCATGTTGGCTTCATGAATCATATCCTTTAGTCTTTGGTCCAAATCCTAGGGGGTCTCACCCGAGAGCATCGTGATATCCTTGACCCGATGATTGATTGTGTTTCTGACTTTGGCCTGCTAAATTCCCTATTTAGCGTGGTCTATATTTCTATGATTCCTGTGTTTGGATGGTCATTAGAATGCTTGATGTACCATGTTAATGCGTGATCCTACAACATGCTCATCAGCGTAGCCTTCTTGATATTGTCATCCACGACCCATTGTGCTTCCCATACTGCTCTTACAACGAACCAGAATTGGTCTGGATCTTTATTCCCTACTCCTCTGAATACTGGTAGTTTGATCGCACTTGACATACTGAACTGTGGTGGTGGCAGAGGTGGGGTGGGTGGAGATGGAGGTGAGGAGGGTGAGATGAGAGGTGGTGTAGGTGGAAGTGGTAAACACGGAATGCGCTGCCTTATCAGACTGACCACGCTTCTTGGAGAAACTTTTGCGAGCTCCTCCTCGCTTTCCCGCGAGGAGGAAATTAAGGGATTGGTTTCCAATTCTTCACTACTTCCGTTTCTGTAGATCTTCCCACTTCACATAGTCCCAAACATTAATATATTCGCATAACCCTCTTTTCACACAATAACATCTTAATCCAAGTGTTCAAAGATTTGATATACTTACCTCGCAGTCCTTTGAGGAAATGTCGCTTCTTCTCACTGTAGCTGACGGTCGTATCTACCGCAAACTCAGTGATAAATCCTCCTATAATTCGGTTGAGCCAATGGTCCACAGCTTGCATGATCTTGTCTCCTAATGCTTCTAGTCTGCGCACTAATTCTAGAGTCCACGAGATTGGTTTATCGAGCCTACACCTTCCCTGACTGTCTGCTAGCTTTGTGATCCACTCGTACAACTCAAAAGGAAAGGATTCAAATAAAATCTCATGGAGTTTCGTATACACGTTGTTATGCTCTTAACCTGCAAATGATACCGAAATACAGAATATGCGAAGAAAAGAGACCCAGAACACAGAATATGCGAAGAAAAAGATACCCAGAACACAGAATAGCAATGATTTTATTATTCAGAGAGTAATGTTCACTTGCCTCTTCGAGGGGGCAACCTCCAATAGAGCAGAGCTCGATTACAAAAATAAGACACGATGCTCCTCGGGGAGTTTCTATCCTTTATATATGACTCCTACGTGCAATACCACGGGCCAATACCGCGTATTACTAATACCATCTATCTAATACTACGACCCATTTGCAACTAACTGTGGTTCCGTTATCAATTGCAGATTAACCACTTACAATTATTAATATGGGCTTTATTGACTCTTGACTATGGCGTGGTCCCATTACATAGATAAGGGGGTTAGGGTGGGACCCTAACACTTGCACACTTAGAACATTCTTGGAGCACTTTAGAATTCGCTTGGATTTGGAGAAAGGAAATCAAAGGAAGGAAAAGGACAAGCAAAGGAAATAAATGAGAAGGTTGGATCAACAATTTAGCAAGAAGATTTTGTAGGTAACAAGTTGCATGTGTGATTTCCTTGCTGGAATGTGAATGCATGGTACATGAATTTGTTTATTTGGTTCATTTGCTGTCATTGGCATGGGTTTTTCTTGGTTTAATAGTGGTTTCATCCTTGCCTTACCATTTCCTGGATAAACATGGTGTGATGGGATTCATTCTTATATGAGCTTTAGATTGTTGTAAGGTTTTGGAACTAGGTGAGTTGGTCTCAAGAAAATCCCAAGCGGTGGGGGTGGAGATGGTTTTCTTAGGGAAGCCCTTGACAGGTGGGTGGAGACAAGAAAATTCCTCAAGGTATGGTGAAGGAATTCTGAGACATCCAAGCTTGGTTTGGTTTTGTGATCTCGAGTCTAGTTTAAGTGAGATCACAATAGCTTGAAGGTGGAGGTGGTTTAAACTCTGGAGTCCCTGGTTGATTATGTCTTGGTTTATCCCATGATATCCCACATTCATGTTTGGAATATGGCACGAGGGTGATTGACTGAAAGAAATATTTGGCTCAGCCAAATCTATGGTCCAGTGGTACGTGGAACTCCCTGACTTGGTGGGATTTTGCATAAGTTAATATGAGCTATTATTCTAATGTAATTAATGAGAACATGTACTTGTTATTATGTGGATTTTATGGGTGATTTATTATGGTTTTTATTTTAGTTATATGCTAGTTAGAAGTATGGTTCTATGATGTGCTCTAGCTATGGATCTTGTTCATGATTTGATAGTTTATTGAATGGTTAATGAATGAATGGGCTAAAAATTGTTGTTGCAACTAGCTTGAGAGAGCATTGAGCCTTCTTGGCGATTCTCAAATAAATTACAAAAGTTTATGATCAAATATGCATTCATGAACTGTAGCTTATATATTTACCATATGTTTAACGAAATGTCTATCATGGATTAGGCATGGCTAGGTCAAGTGCTTGTTCAAGTTCTAAATAAAAAGCGATGTTAGCTTCTTGTTTATGTTTCTAGAAAGTTAAAGGCATTTTTGGGCAGTGCTCTGGAGGCTAACCTTGAAAAGTGGCTCAAGTCTCGGAGCTGTTGGCACAGAATTGGAGTTTTTGGGTCATAACTGCATGGAAGTAGGCTTGTGAGTGCGGTTATTGCCTCATAACCGCATGCAAAAGGTGTCAAGGGTGCGGTTATGGAGTTAAGTCAGTGAAAAGGAGTTCCAACTTAGGGATTGATCACCTAGGGTAGCTTGCAGGCTCCTATGTGGTCTATGGTCTCTGAGGGATCGTTGTAAGTTGTCAGTTAGTGAGCCTCTCTTCCATAACTGGAACATGGAGGTCGAGTCATATCATAGTGACAATTTGCTCATGTTTACCCTAGAAAGCTTGTAAAAATGGGTAAATGTGGGAGGGGGTGCGTTACCATATATCTATGTATATATATAGTCAATGCTTTTAGTTTATTATATAATATATATATAATATTATTTTGTTAAAAATGTTGTTTTTTGCTTTAATGTATAAGTGTTTTTTTTCAAGTTTTATTTTTATTTTTTAAAATTAAGTGTTTTTTTGGTTGGTTTTATATATATAATAATATATTTTTTTAATGTTTTTCTTTTAATAACTTTATTTATTTCCCATCTTTTAAAAAATATTTTAATATATATTTTTAAGCTACCCCCAAAAAAAGATTATTTCAATGTTTTTGTTTTTTTAGCATGTAGCTTTTCACAATTATCAATAAAATGATGAGAGCTTCTAGAATACTGTGTAAGATTAGTGAGGTGTTTGACGTTTTGGGTGAACACTTAACCCATCTTTAGGGACAAAAAGCTTCGAACTATGATACAAAGAGATATAAACCACATATAAATAGAGAAAATGACCAATAGGAAAGGAAATTTAAAAAAATGTAATAAATTTAATAATAATTTAACAATAATTTTTAATTTAGAATGAAATGACTGTTTGAGATTGAGAACATTAAGGTAAATAAATATAAATTAGAAAAAGGAAAAAAGGAAACTGGGCTTAATTACATTTAATTAATTAATTAACTAAATAAATGGAAATAATTAAAAAGGATTGACTAAAAAATAAATTAATTAAAGCGTTTTTTTTTTTTAATATATATAGCCATAATCTGCGCTACGTTTTGGAAAATTTTCTGGCATATTTTCTAGTTTAAATTGTTTAGAATCCAACAAGGATTTCTTGGAATCTCAAGGTTGAGTTGTAAACTCTCCACAATGCAAGTGACCCGGTGATTTTTCCAAGGTTCTGGATCCATATATGCAATCAAAAATCCATTTTAAATAACTGACAATGTGTCTATATATATATATATATATATATATATATATAATATTATTACTATATATAATTTTGATGTTTTTTTCAATATTTTTGAAAATTCTCTCTGCTCTCATCTCTCTCTCTCCTCTACGTTCTCTCTCCTCTCTCCTATATATATATATATATATATAATATATATTTTTTTTTTTTTTTTTTAATTTTTGTAATCATTTTTTATATTTTTTTGGACATTTTTGCCTAAATTATCTAATTTGTTTTTAAAAATTATAATTTCCGGATTTACTCAAAATGAAGTTGAATGAACTTTGTGGACATTCGTAGGAGCGAAAACCCTAGGAGCTCCATGCCATGGGATTGTCCAAACCCTAAGGTCTGAAACCTGCAATTTCTGACAAGCACAGTAGGACTAACAGACAAAAAACCGTTAGAATGAACGAGATGACAGATGCAGATGGGGGGGGGGGGGGGGGGGGGGGGGAGAGATCCCCTCCTACCGGGATGCAGCGACTGGAGAATCAAGCTAGAAAACCAAAAATCAGCCGAGTTCCCAAGAAACGGCTAATCCGACAAATGGCCGAGTTGTCGGAGTGCGATGGTAGGCAAGAAGCAGAGGACAGTGGTGCCATAGACAAAACCTAGATTTGTAATCCCAATGAACAAACTGGAAAGATACCACAACTTCATGAAGGACCATGCAATGACCTGCAAGTTAATAGGCGTGTGGCCGACGGAGAAGGACCAAATCAAGTGGATACAATAGAAATGGCAACCCAAAGCTAATATCGAGCTCACGGTGGGAGCCAGAGGATTCTTCACGATAATCTTCTCAAACCTGCAAGATAAGGAAAGAGTATTTGAAAATGGTCCCTATTTTCATTATAATGCAGGCTTGTTCATGCGATATTGGGAATAACGTTACAACCCAGATAAAGAGAAATTCCTCGAAACCCTAGTCTGGGTATGGCTCTTTGGGGTCCCAATGGATTTCTGGGATCCAAAAATATTGGAAGGAATTAGGAACATAATAGGAAAATTTGTCAAAATAGCTGAAACCACAAAAAGAGGTTGATATACTTCATACGCTAGAATCTATGTATATGAATATAGCAGAGCCCATCCCTGAATCAGTAGAGCTAGAATATCATGAAGACATCTCGCAACAGACCTTGGACTATGAGCATATCCTATTCCGATGTCAAAGGTTCCATGAATATGGCCACTTATTCAAAGAATTCCTGGTGAACAAGGAAGGTCCGAAGCTAAAATAAAAACAACCGAAACCCCCACAGGAAGGACATGAGGGGTTCCAAGAAGTGAAGAACAAGAGAATGCCAACAAAGAGATCCCACAACCCAGAAATAGTCAACCAAACTCAGTCGAGCAGTAAAAACAGATACGAGGTATTGCAAGAGGAAGAAGAAACATAAAATTAAACCCAACTCATGGATTACCAGGAAAAAGAAAAAGAAAGTAGCCCAAGTCATGTAAAAACAACACCAAAGAGGAAAGCTCAAATAGATCTCACAGATAAAGAAAAACAGGCAGGAATTGAACTCACTACAATGGAAATAAACCCAAGCAAGGGGGAGGAGTTAAGCATGGAAGAAAAAGTTATAAAGAAATTGTTAAATGAATGGAGGCACTTAGATGAAAGATTTATCCTAGAGGACCAAAAGAAAGTGTACAAGGAGACCTTCCAACAATATAAGGCCAATCAAGGACAGAGACAAGTAGAGATTGCAGAGCCACTGGGTATGCAACAAGAAAACCCCCAGGAATTTCAAAACAGAACAAAAGGAGGAAAGAAAAGAGGAAGGAGAAATATACAGGAACCAATCCAGATAATGGGATAGATGTTGGTAAACACTAGAAGGGTGGTACTGCTATCAACGGTCTAGCAACAACTAAACAAAGTTACCCAATAATAGTAATATCATAGAACATAAGAGGCCTAAACAGTCAGGGAATACATAGATATTTAATAGATCACTTGAAAAAGGAAAAGCCTCAAATAATGCTTCTCCAGGAAACAAAGATAACAGGAGAAAAGCTAGAAGAGATTCTAAGGAGGATGAAACCAAGACATGAGGTAGTAGCAGTGGATGTGAAAGAAAGTGCAGGAGGCATATAAATCATCTGGAACCCAGCATAGGTAAAGGTAGATTATTGGATAGGGATGAAACGAATCCTCATAGGTCGCTTCTAAAACATAGGGACCAAAGAATGGTTTATGATCTCAACGGTCTATGGGCCACATATTCCAATAGAAAAGGAAAACTTCATACAAAACATAAGGACCCTAAACCAAATGCACGATGAAAAGCTTTGGCTGATTGCAGGGGAATTTAATCCGATAACTACTTTGGAGGAGAAAAAAGAAGGGATTAGAAGGGAGGAACCCGAAATGGAACAATTTAGTGACATCCAAGAAGAGCTACAGCTGGTTGATATCTCGACAATCAATGGAATGTACACGTGGAACAATAGAAGAGGAGGAAATCAAAAAATAACTTCTCGCCTAGACAGATTCTTGGCAACTGAAAACTTAATCAGCAGATATGTATACTATGAGGCATCCATCTTGCCATGTGTGGGATCATACCACTGGCCAATTAGACTAAAAGTGGATATGGGACAAGGGAAAATTAAGAGACCCTTCAGGTTTGAAGCATTTTGGTTGAGAGACCCGACCTTCCTAGGAAAACTGAAGGAATGGTGGAAAGCAAGTGAGAAATAAGGAAGAAACCAAATGTATACATTCGAACTCCGTCTTGAAGAAATCAAATACAAGATCAAAAAATGTAACAAGGAAGAGTTTGGTAATATCCAATAGGAACATGAACTGCTATAGACATAGATGAAAAAGGTGCAACAACAGACAATAAATAACAAACACACTAAAACCTTAGTGGAGGAAGAAGGACAATTGCTGAATAGATTGGAGGAAAGGAAGCATCAGGAAGAGATCACGTGGAAACAAAAATCAAGACTTCAGTGGCCAAGAGAGGGGAAAAGGAACACTAGATTATTTCACAAAGCGATGATTCAACATCGCCAGCATAATATGATCTTCTCCCTAGTGGACCAGGAAGGAAATCACCTTACATAAAAGGAAGATATGGAGACCTGCTGGTCCAATACTTCCAAAATTTATTGACCTAACCTAATATAGAGAGGAAAGAAAATATAAATAGGATTACTCGGCATATCCCTCAATTGGTGAGTAGGGATCAAAACCTGGCTCTAATGAGGGAAATAACTAAGTATGAGGTGGAAGAAGTAATCAAAGGATTAGCGAAGAATAAAGATTTGGGCTCGGATGGATTTACAATAGAATTCTTCTAGGCAACTTGGACGATTATAGGAGAAGACGTCATGGCAGTAGTGGAGTAGTCAAGATGCACTAAAAGGATGCATCCAACCTTGAACTCCACCTTCCTAGCTCTTATCCCAAAGTGGAACATTCAGAAGAGCCTCAGGGGTTTAGACCAATAGCTCTATGCAAGTTAATATATAAAATTATGGCTACAATCATGGTAAATCGTCTCAAACCTATCCTACCTGGATTAATCTCTCAAGAGCAGATTGGTTTTGTTAAAGAAAGGCAAATTGTGGATGGGATAGTCATGGCTCAAGAGGCGATTCACTCCCTAAAAATCCAAAAAGCTAAAGGAATGATGATAAAAATAGATCTATCAAAAGCTTATGACCGCCTAAGCTAGACTTACCTACAAGAAATCCTAAAAGCTTTCGGCTTCGAACCCAGATGGATAAACTAGATCTATTCAATGATATCTACCCCTGTGTTCTCAATCCTTCTCAATGGAGCTCCGACGAAGGATTTTAATTAAACAAGGGGGCTAAGACAAGGCGATCTGATGTCGCGTTTCTCGTTCTTGGCTGTTGAAGGACTAGGAAGATATGTAAAAGAGAAAGTGCAAGGCGGTCAATTTACAGGTCTGCGAATGTGGGTAATGATCTACCACTAATACATCAACAGTTTTTCGATGACATATTTATTTTTGGGCAAGCAACCCTCAAGGAAGCCAGAGCCTTGATGTAAATCTTAAATGATTTCATGAGTGCCTCAGGGACAAAGATTAATAAAGACAAGTCAGACATCTTGTTTTTCAATACAACAACCCAATCCCAAGCTTTTCTAGCAAGAATCATGGGCTTCCGCATAGGAAATCTACCCTCAAAATATTTGGGGATCCCGCTAAGTCTTCACCTGATCAGAGTGGAAAATTGGAAGACTCTTCTAGTAAAAATCCAAGGAAGGCTACAGAATTGGAATTTCAGGACTCTGAACATGGCGAGCAGAGTAATATTGTTGAAGGCAGTGTTTTAGTCAATCCTGATATACCTATTATCAAGCCAAGCTGTCCCTAAAACTGTTTTCCAAGGGATGATTGACATCTTCAAGAATTTCATGTGGCAAGGGCCAAACACAGCTAAAAAATCGGCACTACTACCTTGGTATTGGCTGAGCAAACCTATCAAAGAAGGAGGGCTGGGTCTCAGAGACCCCTCTATTCTAAACCAGGCCATGGGGGCTAAGCTATGGTGTAGATGGATTCAAGGAGGAACGGACCTATGGAAAGAAATATGGGGGAGAAAACATGGAATGCCAAGATTAACAAAAGGAAGGTTAAGAGTCCAGGAAAACATAAAGGGGTCGGCCATATGGAATCTGGCATCTGAAAAAGGAGAACTGATAAGAATTCATAGTTTCTAGGAAATAAGGGGAGGAGACAAAGCCAAATTCTGGTAAGAGGTGTAGGCCAGACCTTGTAGAAATATGCCAATTTACCAACAACCCTGCAAATCAGACGATGAAAAATTATTGGGGAATGAATACAGGGGAACACTGGAGAAAATGGAAGAAGAAACAAGATTGGCCTGGTGCTCTAGAATCGATTCAGTGGGAAACCTACGAGAAGGAGATGGAGTCCCAAAGAATAGCGATATTAGAAGGACCAAATATAATAAGATGGGGATATAGAATACAAGGGATGTTCACCATCCAAGAAGGATACCACCTGTAAACAACACACCATCAACAAATTATATGTTGAATGAGTAATTATATGGTTGAAAGTAATTCGCTATTCCCATAAAAAAATCTTTAACATATTCTCCCATATTTTTTTCACCATCAAAGGTTGGTGGTTTGATATTTCCAAGCTCTCCTTGCAATTAGTTTTTCTCATTCCTTTTCCTTTAATGTTTGAATGGAGACACTTACGAGTTTCTCTATGATTGTTCAGATGCATATGACTTCCTCATTGATGTGCTAGTGAGTAACTAGAGAGTAATTATGCCTCTGAGTTTTGATAGCAATTTTTGAGTGCTTAGATCTTCCATGGTTTTCTCTTCTTGAATGACATTGCCTCCTTCCTCATACCTTGAATCTGATCCATTCTTCATTTGCTTTTGCAAGTGATATACCTTCTATAGTAGTTGAGCATTGAACTAATTTTTCTCCCTTTGAGATTTCAACATCATCTCATTACCAACTCTATATCTTTGCACCGTCTCCAAACACCTTATAGTTTCTCTGAGCTCCAATGGCTCCATTCTCTTTTTATTCTCATTAAAATTTGTCTCTTCTATGTTGGTATTCAAGCCTCTAACTTCTTCTTGGTGAAGATTAGGTCTTTATCTATCTTTCATGTATCCTCTTCAATAATATTCTTCAATTTTGTTCTTTACTTTCCCTTGTAGCTGCAACTCTATAAGATTTATGGATCTTAATAAATGATTAGATACATCTCAATTCCAGGTTTGTAGCATTTTCTTTCAAATGCTAATAATTATGCACTTCATCAACGTTATCAAATCAAGGCTACATGTATTTTATTCTTCTCAAGCTCTAAATAATTATAAAGCATTTGGGCCAAGATCCCAACCATCAAAATTATTCTCATTTGAATTTAGATTATGATGACTATATCTACACCTAATTTGAGCTTCTAAGATGAAAATTATGGCTCTATACGGTTCTTTATGCTTATGGAAAACATTTCAAACACTTTAGGCTACAAAATGCATTTTCCTGAAATTTTCATAGAGCTAGTTTCTAAATTATGGGGATTTTTTTTTTCCCTTTTTTTTTTTAATGCCTCCATAAATTACATAATTGTTCTAACAACCTTCTAATTGGATAATCACAATACTCAATTCAACATTAGAAAATTCAAACACTATTTTCCCTAATTATTCTCATGAAGAAATTATATCGAACACTTGTAGCATGAACTATAATTTTTTCATATATAGCTAACTTTTAAACCGTACAACCCTTTTGCTATAACTAGTAGTGATGAAACTATTATATGATGTTTCTAATACCACTCTGAGCACTTTGAAGATATGTGGTACTTCTTTTAGCCACCAAATTTCACACCATTTTACTAAGAAACTAAAGTCGTTTTCTTGTTATTAACTATTTACCCTAATCATGCGTGAACATTTAAATTTATGTAACATAAATGCAACCATTCAATTATTCATGAAACCATAAATCATAAATGCAAGCTAACATATGTAGTAAGAAACACAAATTGGAAATTAATTCCACCATGAGATGGACCATAACAATTTAGTATTAATTCAACAAAATCCATAATGGACCTTTTTAAACAACTGCTTATAGAAAAGGGACATTCCACCTGACCATAGTCTCCTTGTTGCACCAATTCCTGCACCCATGAGCTAAGACAATGAATCTACAAGGGCATGGTATTTCCATGGATGGATCTAATTTCTATTTTCATCCTAATTTCCAAGCTCACAACCATTAATTACACATAGAGAAAATCCCAATCCATATCCATATTCCCCATCAACCTGCACAACCCAAGGAAGGGCTTTTATTCTTTACTTAGTAGTTCCTTAGGATATAACACTTCCCTTTAGGGTTCCAACACAAGTTGTCTAGGAAATATCTCAATTGGGAATTATGGAATTATCACTTGTATTATTTTTTCTCAATCAGAATCATTATCATTCCATATAGCTACAATCCTCAGTTCATTCATGGTCATAGCTTCCCATATTTGTTTATGGAATTAGCATTCTGATGGTAATTTTTTGAAAGGTTCTCCCAATTTACCTAAATGATGAACAATTCATAAGGTAATTCAAATTTTTAATGGTTTTGATCTTTGATAATTTGAATGGTATCCAACATTCAAATATTCCTCTTGAACCTTCAACCTAATCAATAGTTTTCTTGCATAACAATTAAATAACATTTAACTAAATAATCAAGGGACATAATAAGGTTTTTACAAAGGTTTTGGATCAAATCCTGTTTTTCCTTAGCCTACTTAAGGCCCCTTGTATTCCTCTCTTATGGAGTCATATCCTTTTTCTTTTGCCCTTTGCTTTTGTAATCGATGTTGTAGTTTTTATCAACATTTATTGTTCTCTTACAAATCACATTTTTCGACTTATAGACATTTATCATGTACATATACAACATTGAACTAGGATAAAAATTGGGGTATTATATAGCCCAAGCACACATAATTTCCAATTTCAGCATTGAATTGTGCATTGGATCCATAGAACTCCATGATATAACTATGAAATTGTGTACTAGACTAAAAAACATTGGGTTTTGCTAGAAATAAAGAGTTATCAAATTTTGGCTATGGATATTGACAACCCTCAGTATTATAACAATAATGTTGCAACTTCCAAGAGTCTCAACGTTAATTATAACCCCAAGGTTCATACAAACTTAATAGGGTTCGACACTATATGTGTAGCATGCACCATCTCTTTCCTTTTCTAATTCTCAAGCATGCGAGAGATGTTGTAATATTGATTAGATTAACATAAATCTAGTCAAGTTATCAAGATAACTATGCCACAGGAAAGTGAAATTGCAGAAATAAAATGGCACATACCTATGTTGATTGCAGGAAAGCTTGAAAATAAAAGACTTAGAAAGTAAACTTGAAATCTATGTTGTATAACTTAAAAATAACACTCATAAAGCATATAGTAAAAGGATATAAAGGCAAATTCAAGACATCTCTACTCCCAAACTCCATCCTTAACATCCCAAAAATGTTCTAATATGATAAAGAAACTAAATCTAGAGTTTATTGTTGGACCGAATGAAGAAAATCGGTTGTTTGCTCGCTGCTACATGATTCCATGTTTTTTTATAGAGAAAATCAATAGGTTAGAAAAAACTAATAAAATACAAATATAAGATGAGAGAAGGGGGTATGAATGATGGAAAATGATATTATTTAACTATTAAAAGAATTAAAAAGCTAAGTATAAGATTCAACACTATGAAACCAAGTTTTGTTCACACTTTGTAATCATAATATTGGCTACATAATAAAACAAAAAATTACAGAAATTGTAACAATACATGAAATGGATTGGAAAAAGACTTAAAATGCAATGATAAGAAACATGAGTGATCCAAGATATTAACATATTGTATAAATGACCTAGAAACAAAGTAAGCTCATAAAACTACCTACTTAAACAAGCATAAAACTATTAAACTGTAATTTCTAGAAAGTTTGATTCAAGAGCTAAACAAAGCAAATGCAAAGTATGAAAATGATAGTAACAAAAATACAATAGGGCTCTGAAGCTCCTAAGGTAGGACCAACCCAAGGATGCTTAGAGTCCTTGAGGAGGAATCAAGCTAGAAACTTAAATGAGGAATTGCTTCCATTAACTTAGAATATGTCTTACATCAAGAAATAAAATGTTGCAAAACTTGCTCAGAAATATTCAAATCCTAAGCTTGTTTCTAATATATTCTTTCCTTTTACTCAAGGGCCAACTCAAATCCCCTATTTACACATCAAGTGGGTTAGAAACCTTCTTGATAGGAAGGTTTCATTCCCCCAAAAAATTCCAAAAAATAAGGGATATTTCCCTGGATCTAACTCACAGTAGGAGGAGAAGGCATTAAATGCCCTGAGCTAGCCAAGTTTGAGTCTTCTTGCAGTAAAGGCCAAGTCCCTAAAATCTCTCAAATGTTGGATTCTTTAGAATCTGCTCAAAATATTTATAAATCCTACACAATAAACACATTAAGGCACATAAAACATGAAAAAACACATCAAATCCACTAGGAACTCATTAAGTTAGGAAAATATACCATTAAGTGAAAAATGTGGGGTCAAAACATTATTTTATATGCCTAGGAGTAGACTTATAAGTCTTATGATTTACCTATATTGGAGGACCATCATACCCCCTACTGGAGATGTGGCGCATCCTTAAGAAATTCAATCTCCCTCTCTTCTCTATTCCTATTCATGTAGTTCTCTAATAGTCTATTTAGTATCCCAGGTTGAGCTGGTTATGGCCATCCCCACTGGATAGAATTTTCCATTCTCCTCTATGTCTTTCCACACTTGAGCTTCCTCTTCTTAAATTTGATTCTCCTTTAGTCATAATAACATAGATGGGTTAAATATGAGTCCAATCCATTTAACCTCAAGCATATGGATGATCCTCTTATAAAGAGGAGTTTCTACTAATGTTGTTTGGAGTATATCAAGAGAGTGATAATCCCCATTTTTCATGTTATAATATAAGCCTTGCCATCCCATTTGGAAAGCTTGTGAATTATATTCTACCAAAAGTGTACTCAAAGTGTAGCATGGATTTTTTTTTTTTTTTCCCGAATGGACTCTATCTCAAGGCCTTGTGTAAGAATGACACGTGATTAAGTAAGAACTGAAGGATGTGGGTGTTTCGGTATGACCCACAATAACTCCTTTAACTCTTCCTCCATGGTATTGGTCACTTATTCTACTCTATTCTTCTCATGTATCAACCAGGAGGTTAATTCCAACAATTGTGCACCCCCCAAGTAAGGATTGGGGGTCCCAAACATGCATATCAGAGAGGACAATGTTATGCATATAAAATTCAACTATTTTTTCTTTGTCCTCCATGTTACACTCTTGTAAAAACTCTATAAAGTGCTTAGTCTCTTGCAACTACATGGTGCCTCTTTGAGCCATCTGATTGATTTGGAATCTACAACATTTCTCCCTTAGGAAAAGTGAATATGCTTTGGATGGATTCCTATAATTGGAAACCTCTAATGAAATATGTGCTATAGTCCCTAGTGACGTTTTTAGTGCTACATTCAGGGCATATTTTGTTCTCAACAATCCTTGTGTTTGTTGAAATTGATTCCTTAGATATTGATTTTCTTTCTCAATATGTTCTCTTTTGTTGTATTATTATATTTTTAGGAAGGTTATTTCCTCCCTTACTTTGTTGACTTCATCTTCCATGCCAACAAGATCTTCCACCCCTTTATCATAGGCAATTATTTTCCACCTATGTGATTCTACCTTGGATTTCTCCACTTCAATCATTAGGTGGGGTACTAGATGTGCATGTATCATTTTGCTTGATGTTCCTACAATAGGAGGGTCAATCGCTAATGACGAAGAAAAGAAGGAAGGTCACTTCCTTGGTGTAGGATGCTTTGTCACTTTTTTTCCTCCTGTAACTTTGTGTGTTGTTCTTGTCGCTGGGTAGACTATTCCTATAATTGTTCTATTCCCTCTAGAAGCACTATTATTTTTCCTTGTTGCACCTCTATTCTTGTTTCTTGAACCTATGATAGGCTCTGAACTTATTCTTCTTTTTTCGCTTTTTGTTCGAGGCTAGGTGTTTCATCAATTACAATAGGAGTGGCAGAAGGAGGTTGGAGCTTTCTACCAGATCTCGTTCTAGGCCTTTTTCTTCTTGCATATATAATTGTTTAGACATGCTTTCTTGCTTTAGGTTTGATATGGGTACTCAATCTTGCCAAGGTGGCTACTATCTCCTTTTCTTCCTCCCCCAAGGTAGCTTTCTTCTTCTGTTTTGAAGGGTTGGCTACTGCTTTTCCATTCCCCTTTCTAATTGTCATGTTTTTATGCTTGCTTAGTTCTTGTGCTTCTAAAAATTCCTTCTTATAGATTTCCACAAAATCAGTCCAAGAAATGGGATGTTTTAAGCCTTCTAGTGCATCAATTACAATTATATTAATCAAGCCATGGTGGGCCAAATACTTGTGCTTTCCTTCCCTCTCTTTAATTCTCATCTCCTTCAAAGATTGTAGGAGAAAGAATGTGATGCTTAGTAAATAAAAGGTTGGGAGGCAAGTTGGAATCTTAGCTCATATAGTAGTCTGAATTGGTAAGCATATAATATGATCAACCTATCCTCACAAGAGATTTACTTGAGGATATGGTATGTTACCTCACCCCTGGGGTCAAGCAAGATTTCCCTCCATTTTTTTTATTAGGTTTCTTACCTTATAGGAAAAACCTCTTCTTGGTAGTGATGGCCTCATGCCTCTCTTCCTTCTTCCACTGAATTCATTTTGGAATGGTTTTAATTCTAATTACATGGTATTTTTTGAAGTAAATCTTTAGTCCCCTGATTACAGTGACAAATTCATGCCTCTCAAGGTTCTGTAAATTCCTGCCAAATTCCATTGCCACTTCATGATCAAAGCCCCTGATATTTTCAAAGAACCTTAACCAATGGTAATTTTCAAGAAGGAAACAACTCAAAAGTGTTGGTCAATACCATTGATGTTAGTGGGTTCCTTGGGTTCCCTCTTACAGGGTTCCCATAGTCAAGTTTTAGAGGCTAATTTCAAAACCACACTTAAATATTTTTCATCTTATAACTGATAGAAGCTCAATTAAAATTCATCAAGTGGTCTGTTGCTTTATGGTTATGGAACTTCTGAGAGAAAATGGTGTTATTGTGCTACTATAGGAAACATGGTTTCTGGCTGCAACACCTTTGTGTTCTTTTAATGGATAGAGATCCAATGTGTAGCAACACAATTTTGATAAAAGGGTATTTGAACCATATATCTTCAACATATTTGACATTAAACATAAAAGAAATGATAAACCACATATTATTGCCATTGACTATTTAACCAATATAACTTAGAGGAAATATCCAGTTTGACATAGAGCATATTTTTATGTAGTATGTATCGGTATTTTGGGAAGATGATTGACAGGAAATTCAAGATACTTTTTGCTTCAACCATTGAAAAACATGTAGAGGGTTTGATTGCTTGTCAAGGAAAATCTTGCAACATTTTACACAATATTATAGCAAACTTGTAGTGACCCTATAGCTATCGGTGATTCACCTGTAACTCTTCACTGTGGCATGCACCTCATCGAAGGAAAGATTAAACCATCATTCTTTTAAAATGAAGGTGATTACGAGGGTGCAACATGGTTATGGGGTGGTAAGGATGGGACTCAATGCACAGTGTTGGCTATCCCAGATACCACACCACTCTTTGTTGTGATTATAAGACGTACTCACCACATCATCCTCCTCAAACTATTACATCATTAAAACAATGACCACCTTTTTCAAATGAGACAGAGAACTCATTTGTTATACTTAAATACCACATGTGAGAGGATAAATTTGGGAAAAGTGGGTGTTGGAACTATTGTTTAGTTTTCGACTATTAGCTTATTTGAAATCCAATTTTTGCTTAAAAGGGAATTTTTCACTATCCTTAATATGAATTCAGAGAGAGTTTGGGCTCAATAACTTGTGTTTACCTTATAGAGGCCTGGTGTTGATGAATGCCATGGTTGTAGGGGCTTCATATATTGCGTTGATGTTGTTTTTGTGTACAATTCATCCTGTAGAAGTATGTAGGGGTTTCTGTAGCTACTTAGGACTCCTTCGTCAATCTTGGAGGTGGATCCTAGAGCTGTGGAGTTGTTGAAAAACATGGCTCCTTATATGCTGGAAAAATTTGGTTCTTTAAGGCCTTTGTTGCTTGCTACAAGACTATGTAGTTCCTTACAGTAGGCACAAAGGCCTTTCAAGCTCTATGAAAAATATTCTCAGCTGATGTTGGTAACTTGATAATACATAAGGATGAATGAAATATGGATGGAGAATGTTTTAAGTTGTATATGATGAAAAATTGAAGGAAATGGGTTGTTATAGTGTGAAATAGGGCTGAACGAGTGAGAGGAGCACACCTGTGGAGCTTGGACATGGAAAGGGTAATTATTAGGACCTTTGTTAGTGCTCTCATTTTGATAAGATAATTAAAAAATTTCGGATCTATAACTTTTTTTAGAGACGAGTTTCTCTTGTAGTAGTTTTGTAATTTCCTGTAGCACTCCATGAATGCTTGAGGAAATTTATGCCGATGACTGGAAACAAGTGCTAAACTATTCCATTTTTTATTTTATTTTTTGTAGTGTGTTCATTTTGGTTGACCTAATTGCTATTCCTTCTTCTGTCATAGGGGAATGGCTGCCTCATGGAGGTTTTCAGCTAGAGAACCTGCTTCAGGTTCCTTAAAAGAGGTTTTCACCTAGAGCATTGTTCTCTTCTTTTATTTTCTTCTTTTTTCAAAACTTAATGATTGCCTCATGGAGCTTTTAAACCAATGAGCATGTCTCAAGCACCTCAAAGGAGGTTTTCACTTGAGTCTTTATTATTATTATTATTTTCTTTTTTCTCTATTGGTCAAGAGCTGGATGGATTGAGAGAATTGGTGCTCTCAATCACATTCAATTCCTTACTTATTGAAACTATAAATTTAGCCTTGGAAAGGGGCTTACTATAAAATTTCAATGTGTAACCATTCACTAATAGTTAGATTTGCTCACCATCTATGATTTTTGTGCAAATTCCAATACCAGAATCCTATTGCAATAACTGATATTATTTATCCTAATTGTTAATTAATTAACAATTTATCTGCTACGACAAAAATTGAAATAAATACACTGCAATCTTCAAAAATAAAATTCCATGGAAGAAAAATAATGCTGGAAGAATAGATGCCCACACACACACACATACACAATTATTTTTGGACTCAGTCCTCGAAAAACCCAATTTAGGAAAAACGATGCAGCAGCTGAGGGTTTTAATATTATGTAGTAGTAAATATAAGTACAAGAGTATGGATGCTCAAATATAGCAATCCATATGGAGAAATGACTCACAATAAATATAGTGAGAAAAATCTCACTCCCACAGGCGATCCAACACTGACCTTGGCTCAAGTTGAGCTGCTCTTTGCTACCTCTACGTAGTCACCATGTCAACCTATGCAATACTACATCCCACAACTCAGAACTACTTTCCCTCTTGCTATTTGATCAACTGTTGTCTAGAAGATGGATCCTCCTGGCCTCTGGATTCTCTCTCTGGCTTCTAGCACTAAATCACTGCTTCTCGCCAGAAAAATACAAAATCCCCTCTGAAGCATTGCACTACCTCTGTGTGGCTCTGTACTGCCTCTCTGTGGCACTCACAGCCTCTCTGCAATGCACTCACTGGAACTAGAAAATATCCCTCCGGCCTTACTATCCCTGATCCTCTCTCACTGCTTCGATCTCACTAGCTCTCTCTCCGACAAGTCAACGCTGTTACTCTAGAAATTGATCTTCCAGTGAAATCAAACTATTGAAGTGTGTGTTCTCCAAGCCCTATCGAGTTTCTTCTTATAATCTCTTGTTGAGACATCAACAAACAATATTAGATCTTAATCGATGGCTAGGATTAACTTGATGTCGACCCGTGTGAGTTTCTAGAACATTAACTCCATAACTTAATTAATTCTGATTAATTAGTCATATTCTCTAAGTTTAGACTTAGGAAATATTTAAAAACTGACTAGTAATCTAATTAAGTCATTTCTAGGTGGAATTTCCAGAAACTATTGATGGGTTTTCAATATCTCATGTATTTTAACCTCTACACAAAATTTTGAGGCTAGAACGCATCTAATGCTATAAAAACTAACACTCCCTCTTAGCGAGGAATGTTTCTAGTGCTACTACCTTCTGTAGCAACACCCTATCTCTGCACCATCTTTTGCCATGCCGCCGATGTCTCGCTGCTATACCCATCAAATACTGTGCAACTCTGATATGTATTGCATTTGTGTTGTTGCTGACCAAACTGATGTCAATTACAACATCTGCACTGAAACTCCTTCTCATATGCTACTGCTGCAACTCCAACATCTGCAGCTGAGAAATATCCAACATACTGAACCAACTGTGGTCAGTATGATGCATATGTAAATTGAGTCCTGGTTTCCGCTAGGCTCTACGATGTAACTAAAGCCTCTGCGCTGTTGCTGAATCTACACTATGCCAATTTCACTGCTACTAAATTTGCTTTGTGCTGCTTAGTCTCAATTTGCTACTAGTTACTCCATCTGTCACTTTGGCACCTGACTACACCAAGTGTGACTGGTCCATCCTACTACTGCATGCTGTGGGCTATGTAGCAAGGTATTGATTCATGAGATGGAACTCCTCAAGAATCCTACCCATCTTGTATCTCTTTGGGGCTACAAAACAAAATCACCTCACCTCGCTTCTGGAGGTATATCGATGATCATGGAAAACTCTTCCTCCAATCTGGAGGACAACCTATTGATCTCTGCGGATGTTGATCCTACTTCTCCTCTTTGTCCTTCTTTCTGAGAGGACATTGAGTGTTGTAGTGACAAATTTCACCACATCTGAAGCATTTGACTTTGGAAAGGTCCTTCTTCTTCCCATGTTGCTCCTGCTGCACCTTTGATGCGAGGGCCACAATGTTCTCTTCCTTCACTTGCTTTGCCCCACTATTGCTACTGCTACCATTGATGGTGCTCTTCACCAAATCTTGCCTCATCTCCTCCTACTGCAGATCAACCCACATTCGATCCCACTCTGGAAACTTGTCTCTTCCTAGAATACTCTAGACGAAGACCTACCAGTCTTTGAAAACATTGTTCAGAGCTAACCACACCAATTTTGTGGGTTGGGGTGCTAACCCTACTGCAGATGGCTAGTCTCAGACATCTTGAAGCCTAGTGAGGAAGGGCTCCATGCGCTACCATTTATGCATCCTGGTACATCTCAGCTTCTCCTCAAGATACATCTTCTGTTGCTTGGAAGATCCCTGGTATAGCGTAGAGATATATTCCCACTTCTGCTTGGCAATATCTTTTCTAGCTATGTGAGACACCACGTGATCTCAAACCCCATCGAGAATCAACCTCTTTTCTTTTGCCATCTCCTTCTTGTAGGTCTTATGTTGATCCGAATTCGTAGGTATAGCTACCACGTTATCAATGTAGGCTTTGAGATCATATTCATCTAGAAGACAATAAATTCGTGCCTTCTAGATAACTTAGTTGGAGGCTTTGTCTAACTGATCTTGATCTCTCAACCCTACTGATGCCATATCTACAAAAATGTCGAACTCTTCCTCTTCTCCTCTACGCAGATGTTGACTGGATCTATGCACTCCTTGTTGGAGTGGGAAAATCTGCTCACAACTACTACTACTCTGTAGTGAGAAATTAAACTTCTAGATTAGAAGTTCCCTGAGGAAAAATTCCCTCAGTGTGAGCTCTTCCTTCCTCCTTACGTTATTTTGCACTAGCAACTACTGCAAAGTACTGTATCCAGCTAGAGATCTACTCTGCAAGGAAAATATTGGTCTCTCCCTCTACCTCTGGTAATCGTCAAACTGGAGAAATATGATTTATTTGTTGCTTTCTCATAGAAATCAATTTTTCCTCAAGAAATTGACCCTTTTGGCCAAGAAATTGCTCTGCCTCTGAAGGTTTTGAACTGTTGCTTACATAAGGCTACACAATTCCTCTTCCCTTATGCTACTGATCTATCCGGCTTACAATTTGTGCTCTGGTACCATGCAAAAATTCCAATAACGGAATCCTATTGCAGCAACTGATATTATTTCTCATAATTGTTAATTAATTAACAATTTATCTACTACGACAAATATCGAAATAAATACACTACAACCTTCACAAATAAATTTATGCAGAAGAAAACTAATGTTGGAATAATAGATGCACACACACACTCAAATACATAGTTATTTTTGGACAAAGTCCTCGGAAAAACCCAACTCAGGAATACCAGTGCAACATCTGAGGGTTTTAATATTATGAAGTAGTAAATCTGCATGGCTCTGCACTACCACATTGTGGCACTCATTGCCTCTCTGCAATGCACTCACTGGAACTAGAAAATATCCCTCCGACCTTACTATCCCTGCCCCTCTCTCACTGCTTCGAGCTCACTATCTCTCTCTTTGACAACTCAACATTGTTACTCTGGAAATCGATCTGTCAGTGAAATATAACTATTGAAGTGTGTGTTATCCAAGCCCCATTGAGTTTATTCTTATAATCTCTTGTTGAGACATCAACATCCAAGATTAGATCTTAATCGATAGCTAGAACTAACTTGAAGTTGATCTATGTGAATTTCTCGAACATTCACACCATAAATTAATTAATTCTGATTAATTAGTCATATTCCCTAAGTTTAGATTTAGGAAATATTTAAAAACTGACTAATAATCTAATAAAGTCTTTTCTAGGTGGAATTTTCAGAAACGATTTATGGGTTTTGGAGATCTCGTGTATTCTCCAATACCCATAAATCGTTTCTATTAACTCTAATATATGATTACATGATGGTTGAGTTAAGGCATTCCAGAAATGAGTGCCTTAGCATCACCCCCATCGGGGATAAGTGCTTTGTTAAGGCACTCCTTGATGTGAAGTCGTTAGTTCAATTCCCCACCCTGATTGGGGTGATCTATTAGACATGATAAAGATATATTCCAGCCAAACTATATCTTTATGTGCTTTGTTAAGGCACATAAACCCATCAGCCCCATCGGGGATAAGTGCTTTGTTAAGGCACTCCTTGATGTGGAGTCGCCAGTTTGATTCCCCACCCTGATTGGGTGATCTATTGGACATGATAAAGATATAGTCCTGCCAAACTTACAAAAAGAAAAACAATTAAAAAAAAACAAACTTATCCCCGATGGGGGTGATGGGCATAGTGCACGAGGCACCTTGTGGCCCATATTCAAGTCTTTTCTAGGTGGAATTTCCAGAAACAATTTATGGTTTTTGGAGATCTCATGTATTTTAGCCTCTCCACAAATTTTCGTGGCTAGAACACATCTGATGCTACAAAAACTAACAATTTTGATCTCGACAGAGCATCGAGTCATTATCATAGCATTTTTCCACTAGATAAGGTCTCAACCCTCTGGTCAAAAGCATGCTTTTAAATTCCTTGAACCTAGAGGCATACAAGAGAGCCCAATCATCCTCCTCGAAGGCAATAGTTCTAATGTGTCTATCATCCTAGATTTTCATTTGTAGATGGATCACCTTAGTATGAAACACATCCTATACTCATTCAAGGCATTTGGTTGCTATATACTTTTAGTTTACGCCTTGCTCAAATCCATACCTAGTTAAGCCGTCATCCTCAAAGTGTTTTATTCAAACTCAATTGTTAACAAAGACTTCCTTTTATAAATTAGATCATAGGGAGTGAAGCGAGAGGTGGTTTTTCAAGTGATATTTTAGGCCCAAGTGGCCTCAACAACCCTTTTTGCCTAGTCTTTCTTGATGCTACTAATTATGTTAGCAAGAGTGTTCTCTAAGGCTCTCTTGGTGACCTATATCTACCCATTTACTTGGGGGTAGTATGGAGTGGAATTTCGATGTAGAATGTGATGCTACTTCATTATCCCCTTAATCAGGTTGGAAGTGAATTGGGTGCCTTGATTTGTCACTAACTCTCTTGGAAAGAAAAACTTATAGAAAATGTTCTCCCTTAAGAAATCAACTACCTTTTTCTCTATGGCTTCCTTTACTACTTTTACTTTAGTCCATTTAGTTAAGTAATTAGTGCATCTTTTATATTCAAATGGGGGTTCAATAGGACCAATGAAGTCCATGCCCTAGTGTATCTATGGGAATCCCTATGAAGAGTTGGCCAAAAGTACCCTATTTTCACGCTCTTGTAGGTGATCATCCTTGTATAAAAATTACCTCCAAAAGGTCCACCATGACAAGTTGATAAGATATCATAGACCTCATCCTCCCTCACACATCTTCTTAAAACCTAACCAGGTACCATATTGAAGAGGCATCCACCAATTAGGAGGTGCTTTGTCTAATGATATTGCATTTCTCCATTGAAGACAAGTAAGGAGGGAGTTGGCCATTGGCTAGATAGTTGGAAATGTCAAGAAATCATGGAGAAAGAAGTGATATGGAAAAAGGGTTCTCATTTGGAAATCAGTCATCAAACAACCCTTCATTTGCAGAAAAGGTTAACATTGACAACAAATATACAACAACATTTTCTTTTCTTAGTTTGTCAACAATGTTTAAATACAATTGTTGTGAAGGCAATAACCTCCTGATTATTCTAGAATTTACATATTGTTTATTCATCAAATTTAATTTTTGCATGGTCAATATGTACAAAGAATTGGTAACCAATAATATAACGTCTAAATTTATTTAAAGAATTTAAAACAATGAGGAATTATTTTTTAGTTACAATGTAATTCAATTCAACCTTTGATAGATTCTTACCAATGAAGTATATTTCATAGGGAATTTTACCCTCAAGTTGACCTAAAGATGCTCCAATTTCTTTGTCTAATGCATCTATGTGAATGTGAAATCGCAAGGTCCAATCAGGACCTCTAAGAACAAGTGTTTTCATGGAATTTTCCTTTTTGCTCTCAAATGATTTTTGGGATGGATCTATCCAATCAAACACACCATCTTTTCTCAACAAGGAAAATAAAGGAGAGGCAATTTTACTGGAATCCTTTATAAACCTCCTATATTATCCCGCAAGACCTAAGAAATTTCTGATGCCACCTTTTTTTTAGGTATAGGAAGTTGGTCGATAATTTCCACCTTACTAGGATCCACTTGAATCCCTTCGAGGAGAGTAAATGCCTTAGAAATACCCCCTCATTTATTAGGAACAAGAAATTTTCATGGCTTAAGGAGAGGTTCATATCCCTACATATTTGCAAGACCTTGCTAATATTGGAGAGATATTCTTAAAATTAATTTCCATAAGGTGTGAAGTCATCAATATTAATTTGTACTAAATCATGTACAAGATCACAAAAATGCTAGGCACAACCCTTTGGAAAGTGGAAAGGACATTACATAAGCCAAATGGAAGGACCTTTTAAGAAAAATTACCCCAAGGATAAGTGAAAGTGGTCTTATATTGATCGTAAAGACTTATTTGGATGTGATTATACCCACTAAACCCATCCAAGAAGGAAAATATCTTCTCTTCTTTTTCTTTTTCCTGGCAAGCACATCAAGGACTTGATCAATGAAGGGGAAAGGAAAATGATATTTCCTTGTGGATTTCCTAGTTCCATGTAATCAATGTAAATTCTCCATTTTCTATTTTTTTTTTGGGGAACAATAACTAAAGGAGACACCCATTCACTATCTGAAATTGGATAGATGAATCCTACATCAAGTAATTTCTACAAATCTTCTTTAATAATGTCCTTTAAAGCAAGATTCATTTTCCTTTGAGGTTGGTGAGTGGGCTTATGATTTTATTTTATGTATATATGATTGGTGCATATATATGGATGTATACCTTTCATACCCTTGTAGACCCATGAAAATGCATTAATGTGTTGCCCCAACATAGTGAGAACTTGATCCTCTTGATCAACTGAAAGTGAGCTAATTTTTAACAGTTTGAAGGGGTTGATTTCCACTTTTTTTGTTTTTTCTAATCAGAGTCAACAGTCAATAATTATGTTCATGAAGTGTGCTTACAACAACTAGGATAACCCAATAATAACTCATCTTTCAGCCCATCAATTTTCATAGCAGCAGGATATTGATTTTCCTGAAAATGGTTAATTAAGTCATCTTCATCAGCCTACTTGTTGCTAAAGGCTATTTCTATGGTACACACAGGATAAGGTGATGATAGGTCATATTCCTCTTCTTATTATTTTGCTACCCATGTACAAAAATCAACTTCAACAAGAGGTTGATTTGGGGGATATAGTACAAGTTGTTTTCGAGTCTGCCCATTAGTAATTGCCATGTTTCCCACCCTACAACTGATATATGCCACAGCAGTGGCTAACCAAGGTCTCCCTAGAATAAGTGGGTAACCTTAGAACTTGGTCTTAGGTTTGTGGACAAGAAAAACTATGGGATATTCCTAGGAGTATATGGGGACCATTACATCATCAATTATACCTTCTGACTCTATTGTGGATCTATCAGCAAGATGCAACACAATAATGGTATTTCATAAGGACTCTCGGAGTTTAAATCCACCTTCAATGATCGAGACAAAAAGGCACATGTAGTCCTTGAAAGGATCCACTTTGATGTTTGCGTACCTTTCTCGATAGCCTCCACTACCAAGCACATGTACTATGTTATATTTGTAGATGATTTCTCATGGAAGTGATAGATCTTCTTCATGCAGAAGAAAGACAAGACATCCTCCAAGTTTGTTGAATTTAAATCACTTGTTGAGAAAGAAACTAGCAAGAAAGTGAAGGTTCTCAGGTGTGATAACAGAGGTGAGTACATGTTGAATGAGTTTAAAAAATTCTATTATGTATCTGTCAACAAGATGCAGCACAGTAGAGGTATTTATTAAGGACTCTTGGAGTTTAAGATTAAGCATAGTTTCCATGGTCATGACATTAATTGTAGCTCCAAACTTAATGAGAGTTTTTGGAACTAAAATAATGTTAATATGCACATCTACCATTCGAATTCCAAGATATAAATAATTAGGGATGATTACTCACCCAAGCATAAGATTAGTTAGTGACTCAATAACATTGATGGTAGGGGAATGTCTTCTCTTACTTCTAGGCCTTATAAGATATTCTTCTTTGATGAATTTATTATAAATGGGAACATCCTTGATGGCTTGGAGTAGAGGTATTTTTATAATAAAAAAATCAGTTCTCTCAGAAGTTCAACTTCTTCTGGGGTGTGTGTCTTTTGAGTTGCCAATATTTCGGGATATGAAGGTTTTTTGAACAATTGAATTGTAAACTACCATGGATATTACACTAGACAATTTGTCACAATATATCTGATACTATTTAATTTAAAATCTAAAATTTTACACTATTACAATTTTATTAGATTTCTAGATTTTTAGATTTTGTTGTGAATATTGCATGCATGAAAATGAAAAATATGCAGAAAATAGAGAATGAAAAAATACAATCTCACACACACATATAACACAAGATATGCTCTGGGAAACATTTTCAGGAGAAAAACCAGTTGGAAGGTGGGGCTGCTTCGCTCTCTTTCTCTATCTGGAAATATGGTTGCAAGTACAAAGAAGTATGGTTTGTGGCCCATGGGCTACTACAATGCACAAATACTCTTTGTGTGCTCTACCTCCTATCCCTCTTGCCTAATTTTTCTCAACTATGGAATAAGTGCACTCAAAAGAATGGAATGCCTCTTCCTCCTAGTGGCCCGGTTATAACACAACTCGATAGCCTACTAGTGGTTAAGTTTGACTACCTCAACTCTTAACCTGAGTTACAATATAGACTCTTATAGATTATTTTACATCATAATCATGTGGATATCACATTTTCCATGAATAATGGGGGCTGATGCAACATCCTCCCAAATTATGGGTGTGAAAACAAGAAGGTCAAATTCTGAGTGGCATAACTTTTGCATACATACTCCGGTTGACGTGCTTCTTGCATTGTTGGGAAGATATTTGCGTGTAGAATAACATGAAAGGGTGAAGCACCAACGAAACACATTTTTACCCCCAAAAAACATCGTTTTATGCCTCAAAATGCTCTTGGAATGTTTCAGACCTTGTTTTGCCACATTGGGCCCCACTGGTAAAAACAACCCCGTGAGTTGATTCCTCCACTTTTTCCACTCTAAATGCATTAAGATGAATGAAAAACAATATAATTATCCAATCTAGATCAACAATGTAAGGAACATGGCCCTCCTCTTTCTCAAGATCTTCATTGGGAGAAGGTGGATGGGAATTTGGAAGAACCTTCCCTGACCTAAGGTTAATCTCTTGGACCTCCATCTAATAGGTCTAGTAAGTAGACTCTCCACTGTAAATAGGTTGAGTTTCCTTGTTATTAGGATTGGGATTTAGTTGAGAATGCATTACAACAAGTGGTTGGGTTAGCTAAAGCCTTCATCCTTGTGATGGATTACCCCATTGAGGAAGTTGGTTGGAATAGGATTGGAAGGGAGCAACAACAAGTTAAGGAGAATATGGCCAAGGAGCGGGAATTTGCCAAGGGGAAGGATTAGGAGGGTACCAAGGTTGATATTGATCATTTTAAGTATGATTGAAATGAGAAGGGAAATTTATAGCTTACAAAATTTGTCTTGAGGCTTGTTGTCTCTTCTAATTGTTGAAGCATAATTGCTCTATGCTACCTTATGTTCCTTGGTAAATGACCTTCAAACCTGATAGTGATGGACACTTGTTAGTAGAATGATTTTATTCACATAAAGAAAAAATTTCTATAACGTTGAAAGGACATTCATTCCTAGGGTGTCTCTTTGTGCACTAGGGGAAAACACATCCAATGCTTTTTCAACTTCTTGCCTTTTCCTAATTTTCAAATCATCCATATGCATGGTAAGCGTGTGAGATATTTATATTTACATATCTTATAACATTCCTCCTATTTATTTTTTAGTATGCATAAAGGAAGAAGAAGGGCTCACCAAGCTCTTTACCATTCTACCCTTTTTCCTAGTGGCTCTAAAATGATTTTTAAAAACTTTCTTAATCTCATCATAGGTTTTAGAAATATGGTGTAGAATTGTAAATGCTCAAGAAATTTTAATCTAAATAAAGAGACACAATTCTACTCTATTGCTCTGCAAAATTCAATTCACAATTTGGAACAACAATCTCAGACATGTGATAAGAAATCACACACATGCACAATATTTTTCTAGGGGAAAGCAACTTCTAAAAACCCCTTAAGCTTGCTTGCATTAATCAAATGAATAGTGACTGCATCACAATTTCCAGCTCAATTTGATCTCAACATGCAAATGAATAACCAATCTCTTTACTTAATGAGAAGCTCTGACCCTTACGTAGTCAAGTTTTGTCTTTGCTTGAGCCCCTATTTCCTTGTACAATTCCTGAGGAATTAGGCCCCTATTATTTAGGATTTTTCCTCCAATTTACTACGCAATTCCCAAGGTTGATCATCTGGTTGCATGCAACAAATTACACTCAAGACTTGTCTACAACTAATGTTACACTACCTTGGAATCTCCACCACAACTGGGGAACTTGAATTCTCTACATGCCCTAGCTATTTTGGGTTTATTTATCAGTTAATTAGATGATCACTAAGTTATATTGTTGTCCCATTGCACAAATAACCTTCCACTAGTTCCTTCAATACTTAGAACTTGTTTAACTGAAAGCAAATTGAAATAACTAACCTTTATTGCTACAAATTAGAAATCACACATGCTTAACTAAACACCACACCCTCTAACTCAAATTTACTGAGCTAACTGAGTGACAAGAGCCATGTCACACAAGTTAACTACATCCAAGTTGTATGTTGATGTGGAGATTCAAATTTTCTCAATTTGACCTAGGTAAAATCAAATTGAGACTTTCTTGCTGCATTTTTAAACACTCCCTCTCCACAAGAAAGGGATTATCAACCACACCTATCCGACACCTTTGGAACCCAAACTTACCTCTTGAAAAATCCTTTGTCTAAATGTCAACGTCTTGTTCCTATCTCACAATGTATTGTAGCAGCATTATTTTCCTCTGCACATAGTCTCGTAAATGATGACACCAAATATCTATATGCTTGGATTAATCGTGAAATCCCTAATTCTCAGAGAGCTTAATGAAACTATGATTATCACAATAGACCACAGTTGGATCCATAATATAACCAAACAGTCCCACATGTATCTTTCTCATCCAGATTGCCTCACATGCAACCATGTACTCTGCTTCTACCGAGCTGAGTGCCATAGATCTTTTCTTCCTGTTGTACCAGGAAACCCCTATAGACCCAACACTGAAAATTACACTTGATGTACTCTTTAGGTCAGATGGACTCCCTACCCAATCTGTATCTGTGAAGCCACACAACTTCACTGCCTCTTTCCGTTTATACAATAATCCATACTGGGTAGTGCCTTTGAGGTACTGTAAAACATGCTTCACTACCTTCCAATGCAATTTGGTCAACCTAACCATAGCTTGGCTCAACTGGTTGACTGCATAACACATATTTTGTTGTGTGTCCACAAGATACATTAGTGAACCCACTAGCTGCCAATAAATTTTAGCATCGACCTCTTCATCTAAAGTGGCATCCTCCTTCCTCCAATTGGTCGCTAGAGGTGTCTCCATGGATTTACAACTCTTCAAGAGAAATATTTGCAGTATCTCATTGGAGTACTCACCTTGAGACAAAAACAGTTTCCCATTGCCTTTCCATACTTCCAACCCTAGGAAGTAGTGCATGAGACCCATGTCCTTCATTTTAAATTCCCTTGAAAAGTCCTCCTTGCAAGATCTCATCAGCTACTCATCACCAGTTAATATTAAATCATCAACGTATAAGACAATAATAATAAATTTACTTTCTACCAAGATATGCTAGATATTTGTCTCTGCTACACTTTTGGTGAAGCCAAAACTAGTGATATAGTTGTCGATCCCGATGTACCAAGCATGAGGTGCTTGTTTGAGACTGTACAACACTCGCTTGAGTCTGCACACATGAGACTCTCAAAAATTGTCTCAAAACCTTCTAGTTTCTCAATGTACACCTCCTCCTTAATAAAACCATTTAGAAATGTTGTTTTTACATCCATATGGTGGATCTTCCACCCCATCTACGCAACTAGTGCAAGAATTTATCTAATGGATGAACACCTTATTACAGGAGAAAATGTTTCCCAATAGTCAATTACCTCAAATTGAGAGAATCCTTTGGCCACAAATATGGCCTTATACTTCTCTATACTTTTTTTTTCACGCTTAACCTTGAAGATCCATCGCAAACCTACAATTGATTTATCACTTGGTCTTGGGACCACTTCCCAAACACTGTTATCTATAATGGATTCATATTCCTCCACCATTGCATTAGCCCAAATAGGTTTCTCTACTGCTTTGTCGAAAAGGATGGCTTAGACTCTACAAGCTTGGTCATTAGAGCCATGTAGCCAGTGTACCTCTCAGGTGACCCCCTTTGCTTGCACAAATTTGAAGGAGATCCCACATTCTCCCTCGCATCCTGCAAAAGTCTATCAGATTCATTGGTTCTTTTTCTGCCTTCTCTAGATGGTTTTACTTAAGTGGATGTCTCAACTCTCTGCTCCTCAATTTATGGATGCACCACAACTTCCTGAGGCTCCTCCTTTGGAGCTAAAATATCCCCTACTGGTGGGATCTAAGTTCCCTCTCAAGAGAGCACCACATCACTTTATCCTCATCAAAATTTACATCCCTTCACGCAACTTCCATTTCGATGGAATAAAAGTCCACACGGTAATTGTGTGGAGTTTCGGTGTAACCCCAAAAAAATCCGAACTCTGTTGTCGGATCAAGCTTCTTCCTCGAATATTTTAAGACATGGTAGTAAACAGAGGCTCCAAAAATATTGAATTGAGACACATTTGGATTTCTCCCCAAGAAGGCCTCATTAGGTGTAATCATACCAAGAATCTGATGAGGACTCTGGTTCTGCAAGTAGATTGTTGTGTTACATGCCACTACCTACAAATGGAGTGGTAGGCCTTAGTAATGTAGCATAGCCCTCATAGCTCCAACAATTCTCCATTTCTTTCTCTCAGCTACCCCATTTTTGTTGTGGGCTGCATTAGAGAAAATTTTAGCTTAAAAGTGGCCTCCTAAGGAAAAATAATAAAATAAGAGTTATGAATATTGGAGGGAAAAAAAGAAAACTACTTTTTTAATTGTATTTTTGGCTTATCTCCTTATAGGTTTACTTAAATTCCTAGTGTATACACTCATTGGATGTGGAATTAAATTCTGCAATGAATGAGTACCCATTATGCATACTTTTGAGAAGACCCACATTGATAAAAATTGCAGATACATTCAAAAAACGTGTTCAATATGCTTTTTGAACGTATCTGCAATTTTTAGCAATATGGGTCTTCTCGAAAGCATGCATAATGCATACTTTTTGGATGCAAAATTTAATTCCGCATCCAACGAGTGTCTACACTTGAAATTTGAGTAAATCTATAAGGAGATAAGCCAAAAATAATATTTAAAAAAGTACTTTTTCTTCTTTTCCCTCCAAAATATTTACGTGTACCTCTTTTGAAATTTAAAGGATTTTGATTGGTTTACGTATTATGACATGGAAATTACGTGAAAATTTCATGGGCACATTTAGGCTAAAATTTCCTCTAATGTGTGGTGTTTTCAGCTCTCTTTGGATGCCTTCTTTTGCACATAAATCTTTGAAGTCATTTGAAAAATACTCACCTCCATTGTCGCTCCTAAGAGCCTTCACCTTATTGTTGGTCTCTTTCTCAACTAATGCCTTGAATTCTACAAACTTGGAGAATGTCTCATCCTTCTCTTGCATGAAGAAGATCCAACATTTCCTTGAGAAATCATCAATAAAAATAACAAAATATTTATGTCTGGCTGTGGAGGCTGTTGAGAAGGTTCCACAAACATCATAGTGGACTCTTTCCAAAACTGCATGTGCTTTGTTGTATCAGTCATGGAATGTGGATTTTACATACTCCCTTAAGTCACAACCTTTGCAGACATCCTACTGCTCAAGTGATCCTTTGGGGAGGCTATTGATTATTTGTTACATAATCTTTAAGGAGCCATGATGAGAATTGTCCAATCTACTGTGCCAGAGCTCACCATAATCGTGACTTTGCATTTTCTTTGCCTTACTTCTTAATGCACCACAATCTTACACATTCAACTTATACATGTTCTTCACATGAACCCCGATCTGCTTCACCTGTCCAGTGGCTATTTGTCTCAAGAAATATTTCCCTTTCACATCGTAACCATGATCTTCAAAAATTGCAATAGAGATGAGATTATTCTTTAGGCCTGGCACAAACATTACATCTTTGAGGCAAAGATGGGATCTAAAATCCCTCTGAAAGGTTATTGTACCAATCTTGGTAGCACTGTACTTTCTATCGTACCCTTGCTCAATATGAATCTAGATTTCTTTCTCCTCCAGGTCACTAAAAAACCCTCTACACCCTGTCATGTGGGACGATGCACCTAAGTCCAAGTACCACACACTCCTCATCATTGTGTTGTCCATGCATGCGATAAGGGTGATGCTCTTGAGTTCTTCTTTCTTGACTTTTTGTGTGGACACTTTGTGGCATAGTGACCAAATTCATGACAACTGAAGCATTTTATTTTGGACAAGTCTTTCTTCTTTCCCCCTTGTTTGGGTTCTGGTTTGGTTTGAGATTTATCCCCTTTTCCCTTCTTTCCCTTTCCAACAAATGAAAAATTATCTTCATCCTCTGCCTTGCATGAAGTTCCAACCCGATTATTTCTCCTAAACTCTTCTTGGACCAAATCAGACCATAACCTTTCCCACTTTGGTAACTTTTACCTTCCATTCACCGTGTCCTCATAGCTATGCCGAGTTTTGGGAAGGCCTAGAAGAGCTAGGCTCACCAAGTCATCTTCTACAACAGTGACACCAACCCCTTCAAGCTCATCACGAACTTGTATAAATATGCTGAGATACCGCATGATACTGCCATTCTTCTACATCTTGATATTTCAAAGTTTTTCTTTGAGGGCCAATTTTCTATGGTCACTGTTATTCTGAAATAGATCTGTCAGTGCCTGCCACATTGTGAAAGGAATTTATTTCCCGTGGAGGTTTGAGACAATATGGTCTGGCACTCCCTCCAAGATTATTCTCCTCACCTTTGCTACACATTTCTTCCATTGATCTATGTTTTGGGAATCATATGATCCTAGTTTTGCAATGTATGTCTTGCCATATTCTAGCAATCCGCTGTCATGAAGCATTACCTCCATGTGATCCTTCCATGAAATGAAAATTCGAGCTTCCTTCCAAGGCATACTCTAATATTAGCCCATTGAAGGTCATCTTCCCAACTCTAAAGAGATCCTGCTACACTGAAGTTGCAAATTCGAACCTATGAGGAACAATTTCTAAATTCTTGTTCTAATGTGAATTGTGCTTCGATACCATGTAGAAATATGGTGTATAATTGAAACTACTCAATAAATTTTAATCTAAATCAAGAGACACAATTCTACTCTACCGCTATGTGGAATTCAATACACAATTTAGAATAACGATCTCCGACATGCAATAAGAAATCACAAACATGCACAATATTTTTCTAGGGAAGAGCAATTACTAAAAGCCCCTTAATCCTTCTTGCGTTAATAAAATGAATAGAGACTTTATTACAAATGCTAGCTATATCTGAGCTCAAATTGCAAGTGAATAACCTATCTCTCTACTCAACGAGAATATCTGACCTAGAATTAGTCAATTTATACCTTTGCTTGAGCCCCTATTTCCTTGCGCAATTCCTGAGGAATTAGGCCCCTATTATTTAAGAATTTTCCTCGAATTGACTGCGTAATTCCCAAGGTTACTCATCTAGTTGCATGCAATACCTGTACACTCAAGACTAGTTTACAACTGATGTTACACTATCTTGGAATATCCACCGCAACTGGGGAACTCGAATTCTTTGCATGCACTAGATATTTTGGGCTGATTGATCATTTAAATGGATGACGACTGAGTTACACTGTTGTCCCACTGCACAATTGACCTTCCATTACTTCCTTTAACAATTAGAACTAGTTTAACTGAAAACAACTTGAAATAACTGACCTTGATTGCTACAAATTAGAATCACACATGCTTAAATGAAATCCAAGCCTTCTAACTTGAATTTACTAAGCTAACTAAGTGACAAGATCCATGTCACACAAATTAAATGCATCCAAGTTGTCTGTTGATGTGGAAATTCAATTTTTCTCAATTTGACCAAGGAAAAATAAAATTGGAACTTTTTTTCAGCATTTTTGAACAAGGTGAGTTGGTAGATATCTCCATTAGCCAATAAGTTGAGATTTTACATGAGATCATCTATGAATCCTCTAAATAGTACAATATTTCTAGTCCCAAAGTACAACTATGTGTCCTTTTGGTAACCTAGTTGGAACCTTTCCTCATAGTCCTCTATGTCCCTCATTTTCCCCTTGAGTCATTTTGAAAATTTCATCTGATCCCGGATCTTGGGAGGAGGCCCCCAAGATTTGAAAGATTGAAATGGATCTTGGGGGGAGAGACCCACAAGATCTGAAAGATTGCAATGGATCCTGGGGAAAAGGCCCCCAAGATCTGAAAACTTGAAATTGCCAGAAGAAGAATAGGAGAATGCCCCATAAACAAAATGACAAAGAAACTTTTTATTAAAACCCACTGATCTGGATTTAAACAGGAACACAACAAAATGCAAAGATAACCATATACACAGAGATGCAGCAGAAATAATATTTTATTTCATTAATGGAAAATACTGAAATATGCTTACAAACAGTAATGGAAATAAACCAGCTAGGGCGATGGTAGCTTATCTCTGAGAAGAGATGTGGTGGCTACATGCCTCTGAATTGTAAATGTTACATTGTGGCGAACAATCTGTCCTTTTACAAAATGTGACTTGTTACTTATAGTATTTTTTAGTTACAATACCACGGGTCAATTCCATGGGTGAATGAATACCATGGGTGGATTTTACAATACCACAGGCGGATGCCATTTACAATACCATGGGTAAATTCCATGGGTCGATGAATAATATGGGTGGATGAGTACCATAGGTTGATTCCATTTTCCATTCAGATCACTCCTCCCTTCGTAAGAAGCAATGGTCCCCATTGCGTAAAGTTCCCTCCTGCGAAGCCTTTGTTGAATATGAAGAGCCACTGAAGATAAGGGTTTTATGTGGTTAACCCAAAACCTTGATAAACGAAGATCTGAGGATAGAGATACCCTGTAATTCTTGTGACCAACTGTGATTCTGACAGTGCGCGGCCTAGCAAATGGACTTCAATGACAAGGATTTTATGTGGTTGACCCATAACCATGATGTTGGTTGCTGATGAAGTAGCAAGTGCCTACATAGCTTTGGGTGGGAGGGCACATCTCCAAATAACCCAAGCCGAATGTTGCTATGTTGAAATTGATGAATGTGAAGCAGGTGCCTACTAAAGTGGGGTGGGAGGGCACGTCTCCAATGGGAACCCACTCCGAATGCTGCTCCATAATTAAAATGGACATAACTCGGCTAATATAACTCAGAATATTTATTATAACCTATTTTGGAAGCAGAAGGATCATTTTGCATCTTCTCATGAGTTGGAAATCCTTATCTGGGCACTTTGAGATCTCAGATTCGCACTGCAACAGTTCCGCTGTCACAAAAATTCTGATAAAATAGTTGATTTTAAATCAGCGATATCTCCCACATCCGAACTCTGATTCAACCCATGTTTTTTTGAAATTGGGTGATTTTTCAAGAGGAATCCAGATCTAGTATTTGTTTTTGTAAATTTTGTACCAAATGTTTCATATCTGATTTGCAAAGTTGCCGCCCAAAAACATTTCTACAAAAAATGAAAAAAGAAAAATTCTTTCCACTTGGCCCAAGAAAATGCTCTGTGGAGGATGTAGCACATGCCTGAAGTTTGTTGAATATTGCTGCAAAATTTGAAACTAAAATATGTATCAAACCCTCGTTCCCATGGAATCATAACCTGCTTTGATACCACTGATCCAGATCTTGGGAGGAGGCCCCCAAGATCTGAAAGATTGAAATGGATCTTGGGGGGAGAGACCCCCAAGATCTAAAAGATTGCAATGGATCTTGGGGAAAAGGCCCCCAAGATCTGAAAACTTGAAATTTCCAGAAGAAGAATAGGAGAATGCCCCATAAACAAAACCACAAAGAAACTTTTTATTAAAACCCATTGATCTGGATTTAAATAGGAACACAACAAAATGCAAAGATAACCATATACACAGAGATGCAACAAAAATAATATTTTATTTCATTAATGGAAAATACTGAGATATGCTTACTAACAGTAATTGAAATAAACCAGCTAGGGCGATGGTAGCTTATCTCTGAGAAGAGATGTGGTGGCTACATGCCTCTGAACTGTCAAGGCTACATTGTGGCAGACAATCTGTCCTTTTACAAAATGTGACTTGTTACTTATAGTATTTTTCAGTTACAATACCATGGGTCAATTCCATGGGTGAATGACTTCCATGGGTGGATTTTACAATACCACAGGCGGATGCCATTTACAATACCATGGGTAAATACCATGGGTCGATGAATAATATGGGTGGATGAGTACCATGGGTTGATGCCATTTTCCATTCGGATCATCATCTCTGGTGTCCCTTGCTATACAATAATCTTGATACTTATTGTTAAATAATAGCAGAAGTGTCCTTAGGCACAAAAATTTTATTAATAAGAAAAAATAAAATTACATGAAATCTTCAAGAGTTTACACACAATTACTCAATACTCTTGCAAGTGGAGAGAAACAAGCTTTAAATAATCTCGTGTCCTAAAATAATTGTGTAATGGATCACTTATTTCATTTACAAGGGTCCATTTACATTTAATGCACTTGTAACAAGACTCCTAAGTATTTTCTAAATTAGTTCCTAAGAAACGACACCTTTCTAGATGTCATATCTCTTATAACAAATAGATATTCTATGAAGACTCTAAGACTCTAAATAATTAATTAATTATTCCAACAAAACTCTAAATAATTAAATATTAATTTATGTACTTTGGATCATACATCTAACATTAAAATCTTGTTGCATCTGGTCCCAAGGGGTGATGTTATTACCTTCAAGGTTCATGAACCACCAGAGAGCTGAAGCCTTCAAAGGGAAGGAAAAAGCTTGAGATTTCACTCATCTGTGATGTAGTCATAAGTTTTGCACACAACAACAAACTCAAACATAAAGGTGTCAAGATCCTCTGTGACTAGGCCATAGAAGTGTGGAAGTACTGATGGGTTAATATTTTTCATTTTTGCTTCTCCACCTATCTCTCAAATGGGGAATACAAACAATTTAGGTTATCTCTTTTCAGCCATAGTAGTAGTATGAGATGAATGATTATCTCCCTCTATAAGCTCCTCAAAGATCCTTGCTTGCTCACTCAAAAAGGCCTCAAAGGTCCCTATTGATAGGAAAATAGGTTCATAATTCGTTGAAAAAGGTTGGATGCTAGTAGAAATGGGGGTTTTCGGTAAAAAATACTTGACTTGTCCCGAAGTCTGTCAAGCATACATGAAAAAATATGTTTTTTTTTGTTGGTATTTTATAAAAGAATACTAATTTTTTCCGTTTTTCTTTTTGCAGAAGAAAAAATAAAGAAATTGAGCGAATCAATCAAAGAAAAAGGTTGTGCATACCTTAACACCTTTCTGGTAATGACGCCAAAAAGTGATGGCCCTTAGTATTGCAACAATAATGATGCAACATCTAAGAGTCTAATCTTTAATTATCAACTTGGGGTTCATACAAACTTAAGAGGGGTCAATGCTATATGTGTGGTAGGAAATCTATCTTTCCTTTTCTAATCCTCATGTAGTTGGGAGATGTTTTAATGTAGATTAGATGAACATACATCCAATCAAGTTTCCAAGCTAACTTACTTAGCCTCAAGGGATAGCTCAGTTGGTCGAGTCCCTGTTTCTAGGTACCTTGCTTATCAGGAGGTCACGGGGTCAAATCTCCTCGATGCCCTTGGGGTTAGGCCTTGCTAGTTTGGCCGATGGTTAGATCCCTTCGGGTTGATCTACATGGATTTTTCGTGGATGTGGCAGTCACTCAGTGTCCATGAACCACCCATAAAAAAATAAATGGCACATACTTATGTTGTTCGTAGGAAATGGAAAACACACTTTGCTTGAAAATAAAAGACCTGGAAAGTAAACCTAAAATCAATGTTGCAGAAACTAAAAATAACACTCAATAAACATACAATAAAAGCATCTAAAGGAAACTTTAAGAGATCTCTACTCTTCCAAACTCCACCCTCAACATCCCAAACATGTTCTAATATGATAAGGAAATTATATCAAGAGTTTATTGCTATACTGGGAGAAGAAAATGGGTTGTTTGCTAGCTGTTACATGTTTCCCTGTTTTGTTACATGAAAAACCATCAAGCCAAAAAATTGCTAAAATGCAAATATAAGATGAGAGAAGGGGGTATTAATGATGGGATATGATAATATTTAGATTGTAAAGAATAGAATGACAATGTCTAAGCATCAACATTATGAAACCAAGTTTTTTTCACCCTTTGTAATCATAATATTGGTTGCACAATAAAATAAGAAATTGGAGAAATTGTAAAAACAGATTAAATGAAATGGAAATAGACTTGAAAATAAATATGAGAGATCCATGATGCTGATAAATTGTATAAATTACATACAAAGAAAGTTAGCTCATAAAATTACCTTCTTAACCAAGCGTAAAGATATCAAAGTATAATTTCCAAAAATGATTATTCAAGAGATAAAAAAAGCAAATGCAAAGCATGAAAATGGTAGTAACAAAAATACAATAGGGATTTGAAGTTCTTGGAGTGGGCCTAATCCAAGGATGCTCAGATTCCTTGAGGAGCAACCGAATGAGGAACTACTTCCATTAACTTAGAATCTGTCTTATGTTAGGAAATATAATGTTGCAAAACTTGGTCAGAAATATTCAAAGCCTAAGCTTCTTTCTAATCTATTCTTTTCTTTTCCTTAAGGGCCAACTCAAATCTCTTATTTATACATCAGGTGGGGGTGAAACCTCCTTAAGAGGAGGGTTTCATTCCCCAAAAAAATCCTAAAATAAGGGATATTACCCAATATATAACTCATAGTAGCAGTAGGAGGAATTAAATGCCCAAAGACAATCGAGTTTGAGTCTTCCTTTAGCAGGGAACAAGTTCCTCGAATATTTCTAATGTTGGTTTCTTCAGAATTTTCTCAATATATTTATAAATATTGCACAATAAAGATATTAAGTCATGTAAAACATGAAAATCAGATCAAATCCTCTAGGAACTGTTGGAAACTTAACTATACTGAGAGGGGGGATTAATCAATATAATGCATTCATGGAGATCAAATTATGTTTTTAATTTTCCTATTAATATTTATCTAGATGTATTAAATGACCAACGAAACATTATATGAATAAAATATTTAATATGTAAACAACATTTAAATCACATCATAAGAGACACACATAAAAGAAACACATGTGGACACTGGATATAAGTGGAAACCCACAAAGGGAAAAACCATGACTTTGTTGTTGTTATGATGCAAAGGCAAGCCCCTACTTCCTCTATTATATCAACTTTTCAAGGCTCCAACCTCTATGTTATTTTGCAAGCTACAACTTTCTAGGAAGCTTCTACTCCCTCTTTTACATTAATTTTCTTCAAGCCTCTACCTACAGAAGGCTTCTACCACGATTTTCTTCTGCAAGCTACTACTTGCTAGGAAGCTCCTACTCCCTCTTTTTCAGGATACTATGTGAAAGGAGACAACAATCCCCTAGTACATAAAAATTTTAACATGTTGGCTTACCTAGTATTTAAATTTGGATACTTCCATCTCTTTTCCTTTATCTTCTCTTCTTAAGTTTTGCTTCACATCAACACCTCTCCTTTCTCTTTGAGTCAGGCAACTCAAAACAACTCTTTCATCTCTATCACACTCTCTAAATTTGTAACTCTACCTTCCAAAAGAACACCTTTATAAACATAACTTGTTGACTATTAGTATTCCATACATGAATATGAAGTGAAAAGCTTGCCTATTTGAATTCCACATATTCATTTCCAAATTCTTTCAACTTTTGAATATTAAAACACATAAAATGAATTTTTAAATATTAAAACAACATATATCATAAGCCAAATTCAATGATTGAAAAATCCCAATCTCAAGGTTTTCTATATCCATTCTACATAGCACAGACGTTGGTTACACACTACAAATCTAGGCTGCAGACGCTGGTAATCCACTATCAATTTAGGTTGTGGACACTAGTAGTCAAACTCTAATATGCATCCATCCCTTGAACTGGGAAAACATAAAAATTCTTTACCCAATTTTTCATCCTCTTGTATCACAACTTAGTAAGGCATCTTTGCAACTCTGTCATCATCACCTATGCAACATACCTTTGTCTTTAATACTCTGATACTAGCAATATTTTGACAACCTTTACGTCACATCGTATGCAAAAAACACATCACAACAAATTTGTGTAAACAAACATCATCAACGAATACTCTATCCATCTATGATTGACAACACATCTAGGCCATACCTCTATTCTGCAACCATGTCTCTGTGGTTTCTCACAACCTGCTATGACAAGTAACACATACTTAGCAACATAGGAAACCTTCAACAAGCATACCTTTAACATCCTTTTCCATAAATCACAACTTCATCAACATGAACTCATTAAGCTAGGAAATTATACCATTAAGTGGAAATTGTGGGGTCAAAACATTGTTTTCTATGCCTATTGGTGGATTGATGGGCCTTATGATTTACCTATTTTGGAGGTCCATTAGATATCAAGATTGATACACAAAAATTTAGAGTGATATGTCTAGATATGTTGTATTAATATTTGTGCTATTTCCATATTGTAACACATATTATGTCTTTTTGGTAATTAGTACGAAAGATTTGGTATGAAAGTGGGTGATCCTTGGTTTGGCTCCTTCAAACAAGTTATTTTACCATTTTTACTTTATGGATATATTGTGGTTATTTTGAGGAGTCTCTATTATTTTATAAGGAGTTATTGGGTAGCTCATTTTTCCTATCTCTTTAACAACAATTCTTCCCAAAAATATTGTGTCCATTGTGTTTATGTTGGTTTCTTATGTAACGTTATGTGTTTGGTACTAACACAAATGATACTCGACAAAAGGCTTTAGTCTAAATAATATGATAATTAGTTTTTTTTGGCAAATATGTATGGAATCATTGTAAAGAGTAAGGACTTACAAGCAACCATGAAGTTTTCAACTATATTTAGGGAAAAACTCATTTGTGGGGGTGAACTTAATCTAACTATGAAAGATTGTGAATGTTCAGGTGATGTAGTAAGACAAAACCCAATAATTTACTATATCAGGAATATTTTTTAGGAGAAGAACTTGCCGGATGTAAAAATACAAATAAATAGATCAAATTGGTGGAGTGTGTAGGGATGGATGACATTGCAAAATATCTAGACAAATTCTTATGCTTTGAGCCATTATTGCTAATTTTGGAGAGATATAGCTCATGGGTGTGGGTATATAGTTTATTTGATCATCACCGAACAATGTAACCTATCAAATGAGAATTGTACCAAGTACCCTTTTTTTGAGGTAGCTAAAAAATATCCGATTTTGGAAAGTGTTGATTCAGAATACACCTTTTTTTTGGAGCATATTTTTGACACTTTAATTTTTTTTATGTATCAAGTATGAACATTTTTTTTAAATGTTAGTGATTTTCATGCCGATTTTGAAAAGTGTTGATGCAACATCAACCCCTTTTTTTAAAGGGCTTATTTTTGATAGTTTAAATTTTCTAATATATTAAGTGTGGATAATTTTTTTAAATGTTGGTGATTTTCATGCAGATTTTGAAAAGCATCAACATTTTTCTTTTAACGCATATTTTTGACACTTTAAATTTTCTTATGTCCTAAGTATGCACAAAGTTTTTTAAATGTTGATTATTTAACCATTTTTCAAGTTGTCTTATTCCTCTTCTTGTTTTTCATCCTAACATGTTTGTTTTTTAAGGGTTTTCCAAACATGTGTTTTTTGTTTTTCTTTGAAATGTTTTATTTTTGCAAGTCAACATTTTTCTATTATATCGTGAGGAGTTATGAGAGAATGCAAAAATGGCCTCAATCAGACCGGATTTGTTGGCCTTTAGGTACAAACAAAACAAAAAGGAAAGAAACTTGAAAAAACAAGGCCTCATCAAATCCATAACCCACCATGAACAAAATTTACCCAAAAAGAATATACAATGAGTAATCATTCGTGCATCTGAGAAGGATGAGTGGTGTTTACCTCAACATCTTGGGAAACATTTTCAGGGTGGTGAAAGGTTTTGTGAATGTGAGATTCCATGTGAGCCATGAGAGTCTCAAAACTATCCCTGCAGTCTTGGAGAAGCCTCTGATTCCTTCTGACAGTGGCTTATTGGTCTAGGATACGACACTGATTTTGGAGGATGTTAGCCAAGAAACTAACCAAATCAGCATGGTCCTCATTCTAAGATTGTGATAGCTGATCTATGGAGCATTGAAGCAAGTGGAGTTGAGCTTTGATGGAGTCAAAAGGGGTAGGTAGAACCACTTGGGTAGGTGAATTCCTGATAGGAGGAACCAATTCTCCTTCCTCCTCATGCTCGTCTCTCCCTTTGCTTTCTACACCCTACCTAGGTCGTCCTCTTTGCCACAAAATTTGGAATGACCTTCTTCCACCATGAACCACTAACGGTGTGGCCTTCCATACCACACCATGTGAACAACTCCCCCCATATGCCACACTCCTCCTCAAAGTGTTATCCTTACCATCGAAAGGCAATGCCTTGACAAGGTTGAACGCAAGGTTGTATTTTGTTGAGACAGGGACCAATTTTAGTTGACATAAGACCACATCACACACAACAATTTTCCAAAATTAAAGGCTCTACTCTAAGAGCAGTACCATCCAACCGCGAGACTGGTAAGCTCAATTTCCATTTCCATCGAGAGTGTTGATAAGAGCTAGTCCCTCTCCCCACTAGAGTATGTCCAAAGAATACCCAATGCCTAGAGGTTCGCCTCTTAATACATAAATGACTAAGAAACACCTAAAAAAGACCAATCAAATAGAGAATTAATTGAGAGGAATCTGACTTCAAGCTGAGAAAACTGCCAGCTACTCCAACAAGATATTCGATATCCCTCTCCTCGCCATAGTCCACCCAAGGTCCACCTTTCTCCATGCGGGGATCCCAGAATAACTGATCGCACCAGACATTGGGCATAAAAACGATCTAGAGAGTGAATGGGGTAAGATCCCAGGACTTGTCTCACCGGCTGAAGATGGATAAGGAGTTGAGGGAGTTGTGCTCATCATGAGCTCTAGTTCTCCAAGTACCTAGGTTTATTTCCTCACACAACAAAATACCAACCGTTCTAGTTATCCCGACTAATAACCTCAATCCTGCGTCGAGAAACTTCGTAGGGAAGTCTCCTGAGGTGCAATTACTCCAACTCATAAGTTTTTGTTGTCCCGTGTGAGGGATTCGTGTCTTCTATCTTGCCATCATTCTTGGAACTCATTCCAATCAAGGATTTTCTGTGCAATGTTTT